>VXAL01012283.1:191048-205626 GCA_013399475.1 Chauna torquata
TATGAAGTATATTGCCAGGCTTATGTATTTCCAGAATCAGAGATTTCTTATATTTTCCCATTTAAAGACTTGTATAAATAACTATTTCTTTATTGTTAAGGGCCAGGTTATTGTTGGCTACAATACATGTAACAGTTCTCTTGATTAATATTACTGCAGTTTGAGACCTTCTTGTAATTGGCCTCATTGTAATCCACACATAGAATACTGCGAAGTAGAATGAATTTTAACTTGAGAGACTAAACGAAAGGAGCAGCCAACAGCAGTGGGGAGAAATAAAATAATCCTAATTAAAAGCAAAAGTATTATGTGACCTAAATTAAGATTTGGTTGGTGGATACTGAAAACTTTTTTCTGGCAAGTACTTATAAGTGTCCAGTATAATAGCTTGGGACAAAAACTCATCCTTCATGTTTGATGGTACAAATTTTACTAGCTCTTTATAAACCAAATATTATGTTAAGGACTTATGCTTAACCTGTGTTTCATTGGAAATGATTTCAAAGAGTTGAAGCATCATTTTATTGCTAGAGTTGTGCATGATAGGGTATGATATATTTACTAACGGGGTCTTAGTTATTCGTTTATCTGTTTCACAATTTTCTGTAGTAGTTTCAAGTTCTGAACATTTCACCACATTCTATTTAGAGCATTATTTAATAACTTGTTCCAGTTCTCTTCATTCTTATGCATGCTGATGGGCTAAACTACTCCAGAAACCAGCATAGCTCTCACCATATTTGGAGGCTGTTCTTCTTCTTCACTCCTTGGCTGTTTTGGATGGGGACTTCTGTCCAAAGTAACAAACAAAATATGTGACAAGAGCTGACTGCCAAAACTGGGATCAAAGCAAGTTTATAAAGGGCTCATTTGAAAATCTTGAGCTTTGGAAGGATGACTAAAAGCCATAATCTAAACAGAGCAAAACATAGTGGATAAATGTCAAGGTGGGAACAGACTTCTTGAATGCAGGTAGGGGTTTGGAACTACATTGTCACTCCCGTCTTAGGGGGTGGGAAGCAAATAAGGAGATGGATTTCTAGGTGCATATGCATCAGGCAGGGTGCTTTTCATCTGCGAGCACATGAAGCTTTGCAGGTCCTGTTTAACTACTTGTGTGTACTAAACCCAAAGTGTTTTAGCTAAAGAGCATTATGCATATAAAGTAGCTCTTGTTGATAATGTCATGTGGGACATCAACTTGTCTACTAGGGTTGGAGATGAAAAGGTTAAAAATATGTGACCATTCAGCTTAAATTCATTGGTTTTAGCCTGTTCATCTGAATAAAGAGACTATCCTTTTCCTTTCCCTTTATCCTTCTGAGAAGCACGTAGTGTTGCAAAATACAATTGATGTACTGAGTAGATAGCTGTACCTTGCAGTGGAATATGTGTGTTAATAAAAAATGCTAGCATTGGAGAAAAAAGTTCTGTGAAAAACCTAACCAAAGCCCCTCTCACAAACACAGTGTCTTTCAAGGTCACAGGATTTTAAGGTGTTCAGAAATAAAGAGGTAGGAGAAAACCATTCAGCAATGATAGTCTTTAGCAACTGGGAGTTATGCGTTTAGGTAAAAAAGTGAAATGCTAATTTTAGAAGGAGAGGAAGTAAGACAGTTTTTAGATAGTCACTGTATTAAAGAAGATTGATCAAATGCTAATATATAAGGTAGCTGTAGATTGGAACAGCATCTCACTTGGAATATAAAAGGTGAGGAATGAGCTTGTTGAGTTTCGCTGTGGTAGGCACGAGAAGCAGTAACTGTTTGCTTACAGGAGGCAATAACTGGCTAGCTACAGTAAGCATCACGCTTCAAGAGTGTGCTAGATGCTGTGAACACAAATGGTAACAGATTTCTGAGATTTTTCTGTTGCCTGGAAAAAAGTACACAAATATTCCCCAAAAATAAATTACTTGAATTGCAAGTCCCCGATTTTATTTATATATATGTGTTTACCCAAAGGACAATTAGCAGATGATACATAAAATATTAAATCTTTCACTGCTTTATTTGATTCCTCCTTTGTCTCAGCTTCAGAGGACAAATTGTGGATTTCAATCTGACAAAAGGCTAATGGAGTCATTGCTTTGTTCAAAGACTGACACAGAAACAAGGAGTGATGCAGAGGAGTGATGCAGAGGAGACATATCGGGCTAGTAGAGTTCTTTCTACAATCAAAACCTTTTTAGTGAAATGGTGATCATCTGCCAGGAGCACTTGTTGCGATATGTGGTCTTGATGTCCTGGGAAACACCTTTCCCTGATTTCATCCCCATACAGGGTAGCTATCAGTCTAGTTTGGGAAGAGTTGTTAGCACATTACTGGCCAGCTGAAATAACCACTCAGTGGAACCCCAAATGCAAAGTGACACTTTTTCTGAAGTATTTTAGAAGTCTATGCACTTTAAAAAACTGAGGGATAAGAGCATCAGTTATTATAAAATTTCCAGGATTTCACCTTTTTCTCATTGCTAATCTAGGAGTGGTACTTGGACAGCCAAAAACCTTTGAGCAAGCTGGCTGGAGACCTTGCAGCCTGAATGGTGGCAGATCTCAGCATGACATTTGGATTATTGTTATCCTTTTTCTATGGTACACTTTGAAACCACAGTATATTATATTAACTTGTATCTCTCAACTGCTGGATATTAATTATTTAGACGATTGGAAAACTGAACCCCCCTGCTTCCCTCAGGTATAAAATCTGTTTGTTTTAGACGTGGCCCTGGAGTTTTCACTGTCTATTGCTGCCTGTGAGGAAAGATGGCAGCATATCTGCTGACAAGCAAGACCAGACCACTTGTGAAGTGGGCTTTTGTTTTGTCTGTAGGCCCTTACTAAGTAGAAAGTTGTGGAATTCTCATTAACTTTTTTTTTTTTCTTCAAACTTTCACATTAATGCCAGACTTTGGCATTATGCCAGGTCAAAATGATCTTAAAAAGCCACTAAATTCCAATATTAACAAGTTATTCCCACTTTGCACTGGTTTTAATGACTATCTGAGATCCAGGGTTGGAGACCCTTGCTACACCTGTTTGCAAAGTAATGATTAGCTTTATTGACACACAGGAAAATTTGGGGCTGAGTATAAATCCTAGTCCCTAGGAAATATTTTGAGTCATCTAATGGTAAAGTTACATAAAAAATAATGTGTTTGTAACCCAAGACCTTTGAGAGATGGCAGTAGCATCAGTGTGTTTCTTTCTGAGACCTGTGCTTCCTCTGACACACAGGTCAGCAGCTGAAGACATTGGTTTACACAGCATCAGTTCTGAATAAGCTTTTTCATCAGCTATTGAAATGCTCTCACATGCTGGTGCACCTGTATTTTCAATTTGGCTTCAAAATGGCATAGAATGTGCACTTTGGCAAGCTGTAAAAATTAGCTGAAGAACAATAATAAATTAAATGGCATACTGCCCAAGCACATTGTATTTCTTTACTAATATCATTGCTCATTGAACATATTTTCCAGATATACTTTTTTATATTTAAGTATATATCTGAATAACTGCACTTTTAAATGCAAGAGTCAAGTAGCTACTTTGTATGCCACGCTTATCTTAAATAGAGTTTGATTTAAAACATTTATCTCCCAAGTATCATCTCCCATGTCAAAGCATATTTAAATGACACTCTGTTCCTAATATCCCTTGTGTTTAAAGTGGTATCAGAGTACAAAAAAAGTTTGATGAGCGCTCTGTTGTTTGCCCACTTTGTAGTTACTAGCTGCTCAGTCATGTTTTGAATATATCACTGAAGCTGAGAAGGAGACATTTCAGCAAAGTAAACTTTTAAAAATTAAAACCAAGGTCAGATTCCAGGGCTAGCAATACTAGAAGACTGCAATTTAAGATGGATCCAATTATGCAAAATCATGTGTTGAGTTACAGCCTCATGTCTCTGTTAAGCTCTGTGAGGTTGCGTAGGTAGAAATATCAGAGGGATTTCAGGAGGGTTTTTCTTTTGTTTCTCCCTTAATCATGACAGAGGAGAATGCAGTGCTGGCAGAAGTACTCATTTTTAGGTCAGTAACTCAAAAGGAAAACTCTTCTTCCAGGAGCGTGTAGTAAGCGCATCACTTCAGCGAAGGCAGCAGACTCAGCACGAGACTGGAGAGATTTGGCACCTTGTAGAATTGTATTGGTTTCATAGGTAGAACTTTTAGGCAACACCTCTGAATCTAGAAGTAAATTCCAGTTGAGAGACAGGAAGTGACCTACTAAGGCAGAGCAGATTTTACTGTTTTTATATTTGTAGTATTTAAACCAAATGTCATCACTGCTAAGTGTTTTTTTTCCAAGATCTTAACTTTTCCTTATCCTTATTTTTTTCTTTATCTTTTCATTCAGGTGATTGGAAAGTACTAGAAAGCATGCCATGGTGCCAGACAGTGGTTCCCAGAAAAGCCAGAATGGTTGAGTTCAGATTTAGTTTACTTGGATGATTTGTACAGAAGTTAGGATAATTAATTTGCCAAAAATCTGCTTTACTTCTCTTTTCTGGGTGAAGGAAAAACATGACATACTATGCTACAAAAGTCTTTATCCCCAAGCCAAAACACTGTACAGATATTTAGTAGTCTTCCTAGTTTAGAAAACAGCAAAACTTACTGCCATTATGTGTTCTCAATTTCCATGTGAATGAGGTGTACAGTTTCATAATTTTGATTGTTTATATTAAAGCATTCTTAATAAGAGAAACAGACAGATTATGTTCAGTAAAACCAGAAACAGTTCTGAATATGTTTAAACAAGTTTTTGCATTGATAAACAAAACTACTGAGTATTTTTTTCAATCATGCAAACACAAAAAAGTCATCAGCAGTTACTAAGGAATTTGTACAATGCTCAGGGCAAGTTACAGCTAGATCCTCTGAAAAACTTCAATCTTTTCTAATAAATGACTCATAAAACTATTGTAGCTAGGAAGCTTTTGAGAAAATTTATGTAATTAAAAGGATTTTCAACATTTGAACAAATGTTACGTTATCATAAATATATTCTTATAATATGAGGAAAACGACACATGTTGCTTTTGCAAGGCATTTTTCTTTCAAGCAACCCAGAAATCGAGTTTCAAAACTGACAAATTTACTACAATAATTGTTCAAATGTTTTTGAAAGAGTGATGCTTCCTACTGGGCAGGGCTAATGCACCTGGTATGAAGGTCTTGTGCCATCTCTTTGTGTAATTAGCAGACTGCGTGGGAATTCACTGTCAAATTAATTCTAACAGTTCTACGGAGCCAAACAGCCTTGTATTACCTCCTACAAGGAAACTATATTTATTTGTAAATATTACTCAAATTTCATTGAATCACTGATGAAGGAACTGAATTCTAAACCCTAAGTTCTGTCACTCTCCAGGATCAGCTCTCATCTTTTGATGTTGTTTAGCCCCCAAGACATCTGTTCTGACTTCCACGGCTTGCAGGTGAAATCTTATTTCAAGCTCTTCCTCCCATCAGTAGCTTCTCCTTCACCTCCAGGATCTCCTGTGTTGAAAGCATTTGGCTCTGCTACTTGCTCAGAGGTCAGTGTCCGTGTTGGGTCAGGAGACCTTCTGGTGAGGCGTTGTGACGTTTGCCTCCAGGTTGCACTGGCTGCTTTTAACATGCATTTGTTTTCAGATATTCATGTGTTTACCTAAAGAAAATTACTGCTAGTGACACAGCTTTAGAGAGGAGAAAAAGTTGAGTTTAAATATCCGTCTTCATCATATCAATACTAGAATGGCCTGCAATAAGACCATTAACAAGTTTTGCCAAGAAGGCTAAATTATTTCCTCGTGACCAAAACGCTAAGAGGAAAGATGTTCTCAGTCAAATACTTTTCAAAATATCTTGGACATCTCTTTTCACCAAGTGCTATAGGGACATATTTATCTTAGAATCATGGAATAATTTGGGTTGGAAGGGACCTCATATTGGGTCATTCCCCTATCTCTACGAAACATCACCTTCCCAGGAAATGTGTAGCGATTGAATAATTTCGTCATAGGAATATAACCAGCCCTCATGGTTTTGTATCTCAAAATGCAGAATTGAAAGGGTAGAATCTTTTAAGATGTAAAAACAAAACAAAAGAACTTGCAATCTTTTATTCTTGTATGCTGTTTTACTCATTTTAACAGGACTACATTTGTGAGTAATGGATATGGGATTAGGTCATCTTCTAGTCAGCTGAATGGTTTGATAATGATGAATTCAAACTGACATTACAAAACTACTCAGGGATGTGTACAAATAGGTATTGCCTCTATGCAGATGTTAAGAGTGGATACTACTTCTAGGAATCCACGAGATACCTTTTATTCAAACTAGTATGGACTATGTGATAGGTAATATTAACATTTACATTTTAACTCTCATAAAACCAAAAATATTCAAGCTATATTTGCAGCAAATTGCTGCTGAAGTAATAAGAACAATCATAAGCTTTTTTGTTATTATATTATTGTATGATTATATATTCTGCAAGGATCATGTTAGAAAGTGCCAGCTTGTAAAAAGAATAAAATTGTACCAAAGTACACCATCAAATAAAGTTCTCATTGACAATGAAGGAGAAAAATTAAAAATCACTGAGGGCCTATAAACAGATTTAGATGGAGAATAAAACATGGAATATTCAGTCTATCAATGTATCTACTGATATTAGAGAGAGAAAAATGATAATAATCTAGAATACCATAAAATACTCCTCAAAGAATTTAAAATGATGTGAGGTCACCACTAAATGTATATTTATCCAAAAATCAGAGAGGGTAAAGGCAGTTGGGTTGACAGAACTGAGATAACATCTATGTGAACATCTATGTAAATAAGAAAGTTCAGGAACCAAGTTGGACAACCACATTCTGGTACGCAGTAAAGCGGTGAAGAGATCCAAGGAATGGTGAACCTTTTACAAACAAATGCTTATTGTTCTGGTAGCAATAAGGAAAAGCTCACCCAAGATCAGCCAATACTCATTTGTTCTTGTTGTTGTTATTGTTGTTTGTTTGTTTTTTGTTTGTTTTTTTTTTAAAGGATAATTCTATTAAATTCATCTTTTTTACTTAAAGATCAACAAATACCTACCAAAAGCTACAAGCCACAGGGAAACAAAATGTTCCTGTGAGCTAAGTCGAGTTGATTTGAACCAAAATAGTAAAAATGTAATTTAAATAATATTAATAAGCAAGCAGAAAGCTTTTAAGGGTGCCATAACTTTGTCTAAAGTTTGCTAATATGTAGGCCACACCATATCTCATGTATGTTATTTAAGCACTTGTATATTTTTTTAGTATATATTTTTTTATATTTGCATTTGTTATGTGTTAGATAATGATTGGATCCTCGTTTGTGTAGAAATTATAATTCTGATGGATAAAAAATCTAGGAATTAATCTTGTTGATGCTACTGAAATAAATTACCCTAAGTAGGTTAGATATATAAGAAAACAATATAAATTCATCTAAATTCAATTATTAAACAAAGAGAATATTGTCTTTAATTAAAAAATTGAATCAATTTACTTACATTCATCCTTATCCTTCATAATTTTAGAGATGATAGGTCTCTTCCTCTTACACTGTACTGTTATACACGTAGAAGATGAAGAGAATAATCTCTTTCATTTTTCAATTCCTGTTTAATTTTTTTCAGTTGTGGATGAACAAATTACTAATCAGAAGCAGTGGAATAAACTGATGCAAATGAAATATTCTTATACATCAGAAGTGGATAGTGTTGTCAAAACCTGGCTTAAGACAGGTTAATACAGATGTTTAGCCAGGACTTCTAACTCAGTAGATTGACTTTCTTCAAAATTTAAAGAAAACTTGTATTGGCTTGAATATTCCTAGATTTTAAATAATTGAATGGATTATGGTAAGATTAGAACTAACAAAGATTATTGTAAACTTATTGAAATGCAGTTCTTTTTGAAAGATTTTTTAAAAAGCTAACATTTTAAAATTGTTTCTCTTAGTCACACTAATTCATAGTGGAAAAATGGAAAACAAAACAAGCAATATTAAAACACCTAATCCAACTGTTTCAAACTTCCCTAATTGTCCAAAAAGTCCAAAGCTTGCTCAAGCTGAAACCGGAAGATTGAGCACAACAAAAGCTGGATGGGGAAAGATATAAACTAAGCTTGAGGAGGGCATGAACTGTGCTCTGATTTTGATATAAGCAAAATATTGGTTTTCATATTATTGAATGAAAATGAGTAAAAACAGTTTTATCTTGGTTTAAAAGAGCAGAATTTAGCCATAGTATCGATGGTCATTAAACTGAAAATATTTTTAATCCTTATATATTATTATGAATTTATCATTGTTTAACCACTCCGAACTCCCATAAAGTAAACTGATACAGGCTTAGGCTATACCTTGTAACTTATATTTGAAATCCCAAGTCACTGGACTGGAGCAAAACTCATGGTTCAAAAAGGCATAGTATTTTCACACAAAGAGAGCAAATCAAAAAGGAAAGAACAAATCTCCTTTTGAAACAGACTTTATAATTTGGTTTTGCTGGACTTACTTTGTTTTGTTTTGTTTTGTTTTTCTGAGGGAGACTTAGGGTACTTAATGTACAGTAATTAAAAAATTGAGGATTTATTATGATACTTCAAAATATCATAAAGGCTTATGTAAACTAGAGTTCAAATTGCAATTGATCTAGTTCCTTGGAGCTATTTAAACTCAAAAAAACTCATGAGTTTTACAGTCTAGGTTTTTATGAAGCATATTATCCCAAATGGGCCAATCTGAAAATCACCGTAGTAAGAGTTTGTTATATTTGGCTGGGATCTGCAATTGTTAGGAGTCAATCTAAAATTCAGTGAAGTCATGGATTTTCATCAAGTCAATATAGATTAGTATGGACTAGATCTGTTACACTTCAGCTAACAATGACCCTTCTTTACATGTATGTATGTGCATTCACTTTCTAAATTCGATTACCAATACATATTTCTTAAGCCCTACAAAGTACTTTTCTTGGGAAAAATACCTTTCCTGTCAATTTTTCAGCCAGTGATTATAAGTAGTCATGGTAAATCCTGAAAACTGCAGTGAGACTAATCTAGGCAAAGACCTGTGCAAGTATCAAGAACATAGGCATCCAATTTTTCAAAAAAATATATTTAAGTATTTAAATCATACATGAATTTTGAAAAAGATGCACTGATAAGCTTAGGGCTTTTCTTAGCATTACTTTTCTTGAGAAACTATTGGGCTAATTTCCACCAGAATTTATCGTCACATACAAAATTGCTGCAGTTAAGAAAATTGCTGTTTGATGTATAAAGGGGGGGATTGTTCTTCTGAAAGCGAGTTATTATAGGGTTTGGCAGTTGTTATACTGGGTTATATGAACTGTGAATGTTCTACAATGTCCTCCTGTACCTAATCAGCTCTAACTGTTGATATGTCTCAGAATGAGTCTTGTAAAAGGTGGTCCCATGAGTGCACTCCAATTTTGGAAACTTTGTTACAGCAAATGGAATAAAAGTTTTGATAATCGAGTAACATATATCTCACTGTAGCAAGTAAATTACACCACTTCTGTTTCTCTAGATTCACTTTAAAAATATTTGATTGGCACCACACACTTTGTATACAGTTATAGATTTTCTTAGATTCAGTGGTGTATGTGGAAAAGTTTTTTCAACAGACTGCAGATTGTTCATTGATGCAAGTGAGTCTGAGGTATTTAATCTGTCATTTTGGTTGACTGGGACGAAATAACATGTAGCCTACACTGAACTAGACTCTCTTCTGTACTTAAGGTGTTTATGGAGTTGCTTTTAAAAATGAAAGTAATACCGGCCTTTTTTTTTTTTTTTTTTTCCTTTAATGAAGGGAGAGAGAGAATAGATCAGGACAAAGAGCACGTTAGTGATTAAAGGGCTGGCCAAGCCATAGGAAATTCAGGTTTTCTGTCCTCTTCCACATGACTGTGTTAGGGTCCAAACCATCCGCTTGCCAGGAAGATGCTTTTGCCCCTGGCAGTCAAATTTTCGGGCACAAGTACACTACACTTCTGTAGCTGACACTGTGCCAGCATTGCAGAAAACACAAAAAGTATGGGGTTAGGTAAGGAAGGAGGCAGAGTCTCAGTTCTCTAATTCAGTAATGACAGTACTTGGGAAGGTGTCTTGAAGCTTCAGGACCCTCTGATGAACGTTCAGTGCCAAAGGCAATGATGCTCAGGTTTAGGTATCATGTTAGAGCTAGGCACTGAACCATTCAGAATATGACAGTGGTGCTGGGCTATGAACATTCAGGAACTTAAGAAGTTTTGCTGTTGAAAATGCAGGTGCAGATGTGACTTAAGGAGTCCTACTTCTGTACCTGAGCGCCTACATTTTTTTATTGTTTTGTTTTTCCGTGCTCATGTCCTTTGGCAGACGATAGCTTTGGCAATTTGCCACATATCATTCAGAAAGCTGTAGAAGCTGTAGTGGAGAAGGAAACTGAATCAAAGTCACTCATCTTCCAGGCTAGTGATGTAGTCAGCAAATCATCCTCTTGTCTGATGTTCTGTTCTTGATGATCTGTATGAACATGATCAGGTTTGTTTGTAAGTTATGCACAATGCAAAAATCTAAAAGGCTTAATTAGGACCTACCAGTGTGACCAAGCAGCTCATTACAACTAGCTGTGATGAAACCCCACAAGTCCAACAGAGCAGAGAAGCCTTTGTGGACACTGAAAACTGTCCTGAGGTGGTTACATGCACGCAGACTGACGGAAGTTGGAAAAAAGTCACAATGACAAAGTGAGTAAAATGTCAGAAAGGAAGGACTTTTATCTTCTGTACTCTAGATGGAAGGGAAGATGCTGATCTGTTAGGCAGAGCAACCAAGGACGAGTCAGATTGAGGTGCAAAACTGCGGGTGAGGCTCTTGCCATCAGATTTACAGCGGCATTAAGATTTACTGGTACAGTGCTGGAAAACGAGTTGTGATGTGCCCCAGGATCTCACTCACCTGCCTCAAGAGTGTTATAGAGGCTTCAGTTACATGTCACACGCCTTTCCTTTTCCTTGCAACATCTGCTTCATTCATCGGTCAGGAAGCCTAGCGTGGCTTCTGTGCTGCTGCAGTAGCTGCTGATGCAGCAAGGCCAGTTCATCTCACTTGGCTGCTCTAATTATCTTAGATAATTAGTGAACAAGTATGAAATGTATCAGCTGCAAGACTGTTGAGGGCCTAGAAAAGTCTCCAGAAAAAAATGAGTCTTTAAAGCTTGGCTCCTCTAGTAGTTGGGAGGGGACAGGGAGAAAGCAAGAGGTATAATTTCAGCTCTCAACGTGAGCACAATACATCCTAATGGAAAAATTATATGTGAACAATAAGGCAACCCTGTGCTGTTATTTCTCAGTTTTGGAGCACTTGACTTTATAAATCTATCTTCCTAATGGTTTTCAAGCTGTAATTTGATATAATTTTAACACAAGGCTGTTTTCTGCCTGCACTGGGAGAAAGTATGAACACACTTTCCCTGCAGGTGAAGCTTGCATCTCTGGAGAGTCAGCTGAGACTAAGCGACCTTATTAACGAGTTTAAGACTAATGATGCTGTTCATTGGTGTTCCAACAGACACCAAGGTATCAACAAGGCTTGGGCTCTCGTGATGCATGCTCTGGAACAGCCTGTTCTTACAGTTTTAGGAGACATGAGCTGGCATGCTCATATTTGCCTCTGAGGCTTTCTGCCGGAGCTTTGTCAGTTCTTGGAAGCCTTCCCCCTGCTCTGTGCTGCTGGACTCTCCCCGAACCTCCTGGGAGACGTCTTCCCTGTGCGGGGCGAAGGCGCAGCACCCGGTCGTGCTCTGCTGCATTCCAGGCGCCCGGAATAGAAACTCCCTACAACTGATGGTGAGAACTTTGTTTTGTAAATCACAGACAAGTGTTAGTTACCAAGCTGGGGGAGGCTGCTGAAAAATAGTTGCTAGGCAGTGGATCTGTCCTGTAGCATAAAAATTATATACGCACAGTTCATAAACAGCTTGGTTTATAGGTGCACATAGAAATAAGTGTTTCAGATCAAATTCTGCTCTTAACATCAAGAAATTCTGAGCAAGTCCAAGCAACACTGACAAGAGCAGTATTGCTCTGTATTTCTCTGATTGAAGGGGTCATAATTTGCCCTCAATTACCTTTAGCTAAGCATGAATCTAAACTAAATCCTTGGAGCTGACCCTCCTCAGATTCACAAAGCATTCGGAGGGGCCCTGGCTGTAGCTGTGGCTCACAGCTCCCGTCTCGCACTGGGACTGCAGTTACGGACCTTCTGAGTTTACCTGCGCGTTTGCACAGAAGAACTTCAGAAGATAAAAAGTTAATATGATATAAATTTAGGGCCGACATACTTGCACTGTGAAGGCAGGTTAATCAGCCTCTTGACATCCTGTATTTCCCCTGGCAAGTAATGACATTATGCTTCAATCATATCAACCTTTTTTTTAACACTGCCTTCAAGAAAGATTTGGAAAAGATAAACATTTCCCGTAACATTTCCCCTTCCCCCCCTTCTCTGCCCAAGATAATCTCTCATTGACTCCACCAGCAGATTTTCTCATGGCAAGAACGTTAAATAGAACACTTTTTTTTTTTTTATGTGCTTCCAACAATTCTTTTTAATTTTGTATCTGTATTTTAATTTTCATTTCTGTCTCGATGCAGTAGACATAATTTATTGTGATACAGTTTATACACTATTGTTTCAATCCCACTTTAATACCTGCCATGAATGATAAATAGATAGCCTGGCCACTGGTGTAAATTACGGAAGCACAAATATTGCATTAGTCTTTCTAAAATATTGTTAGCCATAAGTTACTGAATGGTACCCAGGTTTAACAGGATGCTAACAGTGTTATTGTGGCCAGTAAGGAAGGTACAATTGAAAGAGGGGCAGGTGTTTGCATCACAGGTGTATAACATGCTGTGCATTAGTATATCATAAAATGCGATTCTTCCTCCTATGCTTTGCTTCTAACTGTATTTATGATAGTAGTCTTTGCACTTAGGCACCAAGTTGAGCCATTTTTCTGTGGTAGGGTTGCTGTTATCAATGATTTTTTTTCATGCACATCGGTACTTGCAATATTTTCTGTTAACTTCAAGCATTCATCCTTTTTTGCTACAGAGGCATTTTGATAATGTGTGGCTTGGTTTAAGAAGTTGAAAGCCTACATAAATCCTGCTTTAATATTCTGGTCTGTAGAAGGTAAAAAGTTATTATCCGCTTTTCTTTTTGTACTGCAGGGATGGTTCTAAATTTCATCATGTGTTCACTAAAACTTTAAATTACACTCTTGAAAATGGTTGTATTCATGATTATCTTTAGTAACAAAAAAGAGCACATGAGATCAGTGCTGCTGTTTTTACTATTCAAGTTAAATGTTTAGAAAATGAGGTCCTGAATTAGAATGCTATAGAGAAATCATATTTTCATTAATTTCTTTTTTTTTTTTACTTTTTATGGTATTAGTCATAATTTAATGTTTTAATTAGAAAATATTTTTGTTTACTTTCTAGGAACAAGTTTTGTGTGTGTGTGTGTTTTTTTTGTTTGTTTTTGTTTTTTGTATGACTTTTGCATGAACTTCATTACAAAATAGTGTATCTCTAAAACAGTTCCCCTAATGATTTTACAAGACTTTTGAACCTTTTTCCTCATTATGTGTAGTTACTGACTTGCAACCAAATGCAAGATCAAAAGACAGGTTTGCTTGTGATACACGTTATGAAGCACGGTGTCCTGGTCCTCTTGCATTTTTTGCCAGGATGCTTGGAATTTACATCTCCCAGCTTATGCCAGTTCTGGTGTGAGCTTTCCCAAACATTCATGCAGTGATATGGAATATGAGGATGGAGGTGGCAGGGGGGTTGTTTTTGTTTTGCTGTGGACCAAGCAGGCAGCCACTGAAATGTGCCACCAAAGGTGGCAAAGTATTGGTGAAAGGACCCCAAGGAACCTGTGTCACTGCTGCCCTCCTTGCTTTCCTCTGATGTCCTTGAATGGGGAAAGATGGGGGTAGCAGGATAACACATAGAATCACAGAATGGTTTGGGCTGGAAGGGACCTTACAGACCATCCAGTCACAACCCCCTTGTCATGGGCAGGGACACCTCCCACTAGGCCAGGTTGCTCAAAGCCCCATCCATCCTGGCCTTGACCTCTTCCAGGGAGGGCGCATCCACAACTTCTGGGGATGCCCAGATGTTTCTGTTTGCCTTGGGGGCCCAGTCATGCTGAGTAGATTAGTTTTTCAGCTCTCAACCAACAATAACCCTAAGAAAATACAAAGTCTTATTTTCCCTTGTCCAGTATGTAGGATTTGTTATGGAGATCCATGTAAGACTGGAGGATGTATTACTGCAGTTTTACAATCACTGTGCTTCATTACTGTTTGGCACATGATATGATGAAAGTGAAGTCACTTGACACTCCTGTTGCTTAATTAGTTTCAAAGCTGCAGAGAATGTTTCAAGGAGAACTTTCACTCCTGAGTTCATAAACAAAATGAAGATGTCGAAAAGAGGAGAGGAGAGGAGAGGAGAGGAGA
>VXAL01012283.1:205639-295091 GCA_013399475.1 Chauna torquata
GAAAAGAAAAGAAAAGAAAAGAAAAGAAAAGAAAAGAAAAGAAAAGAAAACCAACTTGAATTGCAGCTCCACAGCTGAGCCTGAATCTCCACCCAGGCTTACCAGGGGGTGAAGCCTTGCTGTGGAATTGGCCCTGCAGTACTGAATGGCTCCAAAGCATGTGCCAGGTAACTCTGCATGAAGTTCAGACTCTCACTTCAAAGCCATCCTCTCCATTTGTGTTTTATCTGCATGTCGACTGTCCCTATATCTCACCTTCCTAGTAGCAGAAATGGTTGCCCAACTTTGGGAAATATGGAGGCCAGATGTAACTTCTGAGGAGCAGCCAGGAAAAGCAAAGTAGACCTGTCCTTGGGATCCCTGCCTATCCTGCAGGAAGCATTGCCTGCCACACTATCAGACCTTAATTAAAGTAATAGAAATATGGTAATACAGCAAGAAAAGATCAATATCTACTAGCTTCAAGTTCAAAAAATTGCCTTGGGACGATGGGTTTCCAGGGATCCTCAGACAAGTGTGTGTTTTTGCACTGTTCAGTATCCTCATGTGTGAGGCTCATTTACAAAGCACTTGTATTTACAGCCTGCTTAGTAACAGTAACTCTCTCTGCTTGGTGTCAACTCTAAATATACTCAAGCATTATGAACACAGCCAATGCAAAGTGGCAGGCGGTATTAAAATAATGTTTAAAATTGCTGCCACTGTGTTTAGTTCATTCACAGTCATTGCCATGAAGGAGGTGGTTTCTAGAAACATTTATTGTCTGTGCTTGCACTCATTGCAATGCAGACTGTATGCCTCTGCATAAACAATCAATCCGACTTCTTTGCATCAGGTACCCTTTTGATAAATACTGCTGTTGCAACTTGTTTGCACAGGGTGAAGACCTATCACTTAAAAACATTTACTTGATGTATTTACATATAATTCTGCATTCTCTGAAGACTTGTTGGCAGCATTAAGTTATACTCCAATGTCAGCTGTTACAAGGTTGTGAGCTTCTTGGCTTTTCAGTGCTGCTGCATAGAAACAAAGCATTTGCAGTTGCTTTGCCATTTGGCTGTAATGTTGCTTTCTATTTAACAAAAAAGCATTTCTTGGATGACATATGAGCATCAGTATCAGATTTCTGAATGATTAGACTGGTGGTACAGGTAGATCTAAAGCTGTTGCTACTGCTGGTGTGTACTAAACCTTTAGTAAGGTCTTTGATGTTCTACCTGAGTGCTTGCAAACTGTTGCCACCTTCGTCTGTCAGCATTTTTGATGTTCCAAAATGTGAAAATGATAACCACATATCATTAGCAACCTGTTGCTGTTCAAAGATAAAAGACAGTGATGGCAGAAGCAACATTAATAGCCACACTGTTATCTTAGAGGCATGTTAGCTGAGCTGTGGCATGCGCTAAGATTTGCCTTGCCAGCCATTAAAATAATTAATCAGCAAAATGGCACGTTAATGAGGACTTTAGAGAAGCCTAGAAGGGTCCATAAAAATGATCCTTTATGTCTGAGGCCAGACTCTATTCTCTCTTGCAAGAAAGAAAATCCAAAGAAATCCTGTTAATTTCAGGTGCATTGTTCTGCTTATACAAGCGTGTAAATAAAATCAGAAGTAGGTCTATAAAACTGAGGCAAAATATAATATGAACAAATGATGTTTAGAATGATTGTTTGATTCATCTGAGAGGAAAAAAATGTGGAAACTGAATTATTGCAAAGATTTTTTATTTTTTTAAAGCAAGAAGTAACTTAGATAGGGCTGTGGTTGCAACTGAATCACCTGTCACCGAAGTGCAGGCAGGTCTGGATGATAGTTTGGGAAAGAAAACACCCCTAAATGTTGATAGGAAAGTGCTTGGAAGCAAAGTGCTTAGTAACAATCAGAAGAGATGACAGATTGTATTATTGCACAACAATAAGTCTTCAAAGTATTAGAGGTATCAATTTACAGCCCTTTCTATACCATCGTTACCTGCCACAGTCTGACTCTAATCACAGCAATAGAAACCGGGGTAGCTCCATGGGTGTTTGTGACTTTCTCTGAATATTTATGAAGGTTATAAATGAAATCAGGATCTTGCTTTCTGTTCTTAGCCCATCTGTATAACCATGAAGGCCAAATGAAGCTTTTAGTCATTATACTTAATTGGATGAATGGCCTTCAAAGCTGTCAATAAGTGGTGTGTTCACAGTAAGGTAATTAATAATGCTATTTCCTTTTGGAAGACATATCATTAGCCATTATTTCTCAAGATACAACACTGATGTCTTTATTCAAAGAGGTAATTGCAGGTTACCCACCAATTCCCCACCAGTGACATCATCTTTGCAAACTGAATCTCACAATCTGTCACTTTTGAATTCATAATTAGGATATTTTTCTAATGGCAAGTGAATGTTATTGAAAGAAATACCTACTTTGTCTTTACAGGAATAAGCACAGCCTTACTGAAGAGTGAGGGGTTTTTAGCAAACACACAAGGTTTGCGAGTTGTTAAACCGAACATCTGGGACCTCCAGAATGACTGTACTGATAGATCCAGCAAAAGTCACAAAGGCAAACAGGCAGCTGTATCACTACCAGTTTGTCACCAACAATTTTGATTGCATACTTGAACAGACGTGCCAAGAATATTCTGTGCTGCAGAATTTATTTGCTAATTCAGAGGTATTTTATAATAACAGATAGAGAGGCTCTGTTAGATTGCCCCCATTCAGTCTCCTAGGAAATATGAACTATACAGTGTGAATGTTATTTTTCACCCCTTTTAATTAGCTAATGTGTTATGCAGCATAGTTGATTTATGACGCTATTCTGGGAGATCAGAAACATGGACAGCAATGGGATACTTTGGTGCTTTTTATTTGTTCATCCTATTTTAAAATATATGTGTACAAATAACAAGAATCCTTCACCTAGAGGTGAACAGCCCTTGCTAGTGTTGTAAAGCCATACATGTAAAATATATCACACTTATGTCAGTGTGTGATCCTTTAACACAACCATTGTTCTCAGCTATCTCAGAGAGTTACTCTTCCTCTTGCATTGGCCATTAGGCTTTTTTCAGTGTCTTGGAAACTTCATAAAGGTATAAGCAACAGCATGGTTTGTGCACGGACTTTGATCTGCAGACTTCAAACAAATATGCTATGCAAATATTTGTCACAGATCCAAAATTCTAGCAGAAGCTGGAACCCATTCTGTATCCAAACCCAGGTATTTTGATTTTGTTTTTATATCCTAACCTTAACAGTAGCAGGAACCTATTTGACATGGTTTCTGCTTTCTTGATCCTCACTGTTCGTTTGCGCGTCATGCACATCATCTTTTTTTGGCTCTTCCCCTTTCAGAAGCACCCATGTGCCCTGTGCTGAAAGGGGACACGGTAAGGTTCCTGTGACTGACCCCATCCATGCACCTGCCTCCGCTGGACAAATGGGCTGCTCCAGTCCCACACGGGGATGAATAAGAAACTGCAGAGATCTACTGTGCAGATATGTATTTGTCATACGCGTTGTCACAACGCTCGTAGCTTGCTGCTCCAGTTAGTACCCAAGCAAGCATGAAGTGTAGCTGAGAGGTGATCACTAAGATCACAAGTACTTATTTCAGCTGCAAGGTTGTGTCAGGAAGTGTTTTGTATCACCTCACAGCTGTTAATTCTGTCCTTCAACCAAGTTTTTTTGTGCATGCAACTACCTCTGTGAGGAAACTCAGGTTTTCTGAAGTGAGCTGGCCTTCAGCTGACCCTACAGCAATTTGTGTACCTGAAAGAATTCCAGATTCAGATAACAGTTGCAAAAGACTGGATTTAGAGGATTAATAGCATGGATAATCACCAAGTAGGGCACACAATCTGAGTCAGGTCCTGGCCAAAAGTAGTGTTCATATTCTTGACCCAGGATAGGGAAGTTATTTTTTTTCTGTCAGAAAGCTGTAATGTAGTGGAAACTACAGTTTCTTTCTTGGTGGTTAAAGATATGGTGCTAAGCAGTTTCTTCTGGTAAAATATTTTAAGTAGTGACATAATTTCCTTTGAATAACTATCATTTTCAAGCCCAATAAAAGCGAGAACTTTATGGGCTGTATTAACTCAAACAGCCCTTCGGAGAATGTCTGACATTTTATGAATACTTATTGTCTGCTTTTTCTACCTACTCTTAAATAATGAAATACCTAACACCTGCAAATGTGTAATGATGTCGAGAAGGAAGATCTCACACTTAGTGCTGCCTGGAATATCAGGCATCAGAATTTCTCATTTGTAAACAATATTTTTTACAGGGCTTGCAAGTATCAGAAAGTCTTCATCTCCGAAGCTGCTGCAGGAAATATTTAGACCTTCAGTGGGTGAGTGCACTATGACTGATGGTATGCTAAAAAAATTTGCCTCAGTATCTTAGAGATTCAGGCCTTGAGAACCATAGGCATCATGGCTGCAAATGGATCTTACAGAAGTACAGAGTGAAAGAACCTAGAGATTGTATAAACTTCTCTCATGGGAATGAAGAGATGTGGTATTTCAAATTTAATACAATAAAAATTGAGTTCAGTGCCTGATCTCTTTTTTCTTAGCTATGTTTGCTATCTAACTTGCTATATGGAACTTGCTATGACACTTTTCTTCCCCCCAGTGATCTCATCTCTCTTTAATCTTTTTTTTTTTTTCCTTGCACACATCCCCCAGTAGTATTTACCTGTCTAAAAATCTAGGAAGAACACTACTGCATGGCTGCATTTAAAAAGCAGCATTAAAATTACAACTTCTTGACTTATTAAGCGAAAGGAAAGTGGATTTCTCTGTATCCTAATTCCTTGAATATATGACAAATTATAATCTGGACTTGTAGAACAATTAAGGCATAATTATTGAGAAATGAAAGTCTGGCGATAAAACCTCTTTGAATTTTGCATTTTAAATACAGAGAGTTGAATTTTGGAGATCTTTCTTTAGTGGAAATACCGGTGTGATAAGGACTATTCAATAAATGTACATTTATCACAACACATTTCCTAGATGATGGGATAGATAAAATGATCAAGCCAATAAGAACTTTCTTTGCAGGAATGAAGTGACTGTTGGGTGAGGGTGGGTTCCCACAGCTCTACTAGAGCAGCTGCAGCCAGTGCTGATGATGGTGGATGAAACACGAGGCCAGACTATGCACCATGCAGCAGCTGGGTGCGACTGCTCCTGCAGCTGAGAGGGACACACACTCCTCTTGGTTGTGCCCCAACGCTCCTGCAGGCATGGGCAATCATTGCATTGTTCTCCCATTTCTGCCTTACAAAGAGTGCACATCACATACGCAGCTCAGGACCAAGACTCTAATGATGCCATCTCTTGTGTTTTTGCCCAGCTGACTATCAAGAACAAACACTAGGGACCATACCCTTCCCTCCAAATCACGAAATCCTTTTTGTCATCCTGCTCCTTTGGCTAAAAATCTGTGCTTCAGCCCTGTTTCTGTACCATTTAAATCATTGAGAAAAAAACTGTTCATCCTTACAAGAGAGGATCTGGGCATTATTGGCTAATAACACACAACTAAAAACACTGGCCCTAAGCGCTCAGGCTGAACAACTGGAGGGTTGTTTTGCACAATCTCAGGATGTGCTTACGGATGGCTTTGTGCAACAGTAGCTGTCCTAGGATGATAGGCATGATTTGTGTCTTGTATGGATATAGCATATCAGTAGAAAGAGTTTTTAGTGATCATAACCCATAATTATCAGCAAACTCCTAGATAATATAATCCATTGTTTATATTAAAGAGCCTCTTAGAATAGTGTAAAGCACAAGCATTATTAGCGTAGTATAATGAAATTATTATGCAATGCATACATAATTACGTAATGCATAAATAATGTTAATGACACTGCCAAATGCTAACTGTATTAATCACTAGAGGGCAGATTATAATTCATGCTGTGTACTTTCCTGCTCACTGCCTCTGTCTCAAGGAGGCAGCAGCTCTCAGCGGCTTGCTCTCTGGCAGGCAAGCAGGTGAGGCAGGCAGGGTGGGGGGCTCACAGAGCCCATGCTCAGCTCTTCCCAGCTGGCAGCAGAGCTCAGGGAGAGGACACAGAGAAGTAGTCCAAGGTCAGCAAGGTGGAGGTTGCATCCTTCCGTTGAAACAAAGGGGAACCATTGACCATCCTGACTTTGAGTAACAATCTGGTTTGTTGCTCTTTCTGGAATTTCACAAATGTGACTTACCTTGTTTCAAATGCACGGCAAAGTCAAAAACTACTTTATTCATAGAAAGCTCCAGTCCACCTAAAACTTAACAAGAGCATTTGTGATAGTATAGCTAATTCTATGAAAAATGTTTGCAGAATCAGGATGTTTGTTGTATAAGCTCATTGGTATTTAATACGCGTTATATTCCTCCCCCACTTTTTTGTCTTTTTACAAGTTATGTAAAATTATATATTACTATAAAGCTTACCATAAATTTTCCCCAGTAGTAATTTATAGGAATTTACATATTAAGCTTACTCAAAGTACGTACCTCACTTCCAAAGTATTCAGACTCGGTTTTGGTGTTAACATAAATTTCTACCTATCTATATCTAGGACAACCATGGGGGATCTGCTGTGTGCTATGTAACTTAAACAAACCAAAAAGAGTTGAATGAAGTTTGAAATCAAGACAGTTCTTGTCTTTTCTTCCAAACCTCAGCATGCTGATAAAATCAGTAATGTTTCAATCCCTTGGATTTTTAAAGTAGAGAGAGACTAAATACAGACATGGAGGCCTCCCGCTCAACCTACTGACCCTGAACCAAGTGACTGTAGGTTGCGCTGACAAGAGCCCCTTTGTCCTTTTCATTAATCAGACCCACTGAGCCAGGTAAATCTTTAAACAAGATGAATGGGCAGCATTTTTAAAAAGTAAAATAATTCACTAGGCTTTGGATGTGTTTCTCTTTAATTAGTTTGATGAGCACAAAGTCTGAGGCCTTGTCAAACACCCAGTATTAACTTCTGATACTGACCCAGAAATGGAGCATTGCAGAGGTAAGAGTATGGGCAGGTGAAACTAAGTGAATAAGAGATCTTTTCTGTAAAAGCCTTTTGCCAGATGAAAAGAATCATTACCACAATGATACTTCTAATTATACTGTCATTAGGGTACTACTGCAGGTTCCTATGGTGCATGAAGCTTTTCAACAACTTGATCCAAAAAGGGTAAAATATAGGCATTAACCCTTTCGTTGGAAACAAAGTTGAATATAGGCAAGGTAAAAAAACACAGTTTATTTTAAAATAGTCTTAGTATTTTTGAGGTTTCTGAAAAATTTACCAGAAGTAAACAATACTGAAGACTAATTTACCTGACCCTTCTGCATTCTTGCCAGAGGCCATAGATGGAGAAATAATGTGTTTCTCAAGATAGCAAAAAGAGAAATAAAATACAATTTGTTGTTGCCTGACTGGAAAATGGGAGGTGAAGCACAAAGTTGTTGGCACAAAGTTGTTGTGCAAACCATTGAAAAGGAGCCAAGAGCAGATAACACACTGCAGACAACAACATTGTTCAAGGTCACGTTCAACTCCTGAAGCAGCTGTTTAATCTATGAAATGAAAAATACTTCAATTTTCATATAACTTTCAAACTGGAGATGATTCTGTAGCATAACCTCTAGGCTTTTCTCTTTGATTGGGAGGCCTGGATTTATACATTCAAGTCCTGGATCTGGAATGGATCCAAAATCACAGTCGTGCATGCAGGTACCACCGAAGGTGTCAAGAACTGTGCACTGTTAAATGCCATCATAAGACGCCTTCTACCTAGTGCTACAATGCTTCTAGATTTTAGACCACAGGTCCAAGTTGACCTTGAACCCTTGTCTAAAACTGACCTGGAGGGGAGCACCAGTTCCTGGCTTTGTCCAGTGCCAACACTATTTCTATTGGTCTGGATTGAGTCTAGTTCACGGCTTGTTCTCTAGGAGCAGACAGTTAGACCATAGCCCATTCTGCCCCTATGGAACAAAATATTCTCCTCTTCAGTGTTTCAAGAGCAGGGGAATTGAACCTTGTGCATTCCACAGGTACAGAGTTATAAGAGTGTTAAATAGGCTGCAGGTCTCCCACCAAGCTGGTGGGGGTGTACCCAGGCAGGAGCTACTCGAGGCTTAGGTGTGTATAGGAGATCCCAAATTAGAAGCCTATCATCAGAGAGGCCAAGAGGAAGGAGACATGGAGCACGGAATTATGCCTGAGGCAGACAACGTGGATGATGGGATGAAATGAGGGTCTTCCAGTGGAAGAAATTGGACAAAGCAGGTAGATCAGAGTAACAGATACAACACAACAGCCAAATACATTAAAGCAAAAGGAGAAAGAGGAAGAGAGAAATTTTCACGGGGCAGGGGGTGGGGGTGGGGGGTGGAATAATGGTATTAATATATCCTTGTATTCTGAGGAAGTGGCTTTTTTGTGATACTCAGCCAGCTGTGACACTGAGCAGTGACACTGCAGTACCACAATGCCTCCCACAGCAGTACAAAGTGAGGATGTGGCAATGAAGGTTTTGTGAATCCCAGAAGCTCCTCTTTGATGACTAAATAGTTATTAGCTCTTTGAGACCAAGTACCATTTGGATAATTGGCAAGTGGACTGTGACCTGAAGTACTGATAAACTGGAGGGAAATAATTCAAAATTCTTTTCAGTTTTACTCCATACTGCTTTTGTTTCATGTTCACACAGCTCAATCTAAAACATGAATCATTATTTTCATAAGAGAAATCATAATTGGCATAATTTGAAGAAAAAAAGTAGCAACACTTGTTAATATAGGCAGAATTCAATTAATGAAACACCAAACCACAGTGTTGCTGATTTGTTTCTAAAATACACTCTTGTACTTTAATGGGCCAATGTATTGTCTGTTGTGGTCAGCCTTTTAAAGACAGTAGGGTTTATCCCTTCTGCCCCATTTTTTAATCTTTGGTCTTATCCACACTTTGAAAACAAAGGACCTAGTCCTTTATCTGAAACTGGTAGGAATTCTGCCCAAAATCACAGTTCATAGAACAGTACTGATCCAAGTGACATGGCAATGTTGCCTGGCATATATAAAAAAAAGAGAACTCACAGGACATTAAAAAGCCTGTGATGCTTACTCCAGACTTGTGTTGATGAAGAACACTTCCCATTAGCAAAGGAAGCAACACCAAAAGCTGGGCTATTCATGTGTACGATCCTTATACTCTTTTCAGAGGAAGCAATGGCATTGGCAAAGACTGAGGGCTTAAATCAGTCAAGCTAGCTCCACTCCTTTTGCCTCCAACAGGCAGCACAGCCACTAAATCCAAAGGAGAGGTAATGGCCAGCAGCAGAAGGCAGCGCAGCTGGGTCTGGAAAGGAATGTATTGCCATCAAAAGTACCTAGCTGCAATAAAAAACAGTGGTATTTTTACCATGAGAGACAGTGTCCAACATCACCCTGCATTGCGCAGCCCTTGGGGAGGTTGAGAGACGACAGAGTGGTTCACACGTGCAAGCCTGTCTGAATTAGCTGCGCAGCCTGGGTCCCTGTCCTCTGCTGCCCTGAATGCTTGTGGGGATACGTGTTGTCATTTGAGCTTTACGGTTCAATGTGTGCCTTTGTAAAGGTCTGTAAGGCAAAGTGCTCAGGCCACGTTACCTATTTTTGCGTAGAGCCAGAGAGTGTTTTGTGAAAGCCTTTTGGAATCAGTTTTTCTTTTTAAACTTGGAGTGGTGTCAAATTATGTTTATTTTTTATTCTTTTAATATTTTAACTTACCAGCTACTGTTCCTTTTGAAAGCAAAGTAACTGGTAATGTGCAGCCCTGGAAATACTGCATTCATTTATCCCTATCCGATCCCTGCTTAGAGTTCTGCTCCATAATGTGCCCAGAAGATGTGCATGGACTCCTCTCCGCTCCGCCCCTCCACTCCCTGCCGATGGACGTTGAGCCTGCTCTGCAATGAAAGAGCTGCCCTGGTGCATTAGCGAGGCATAGCCACCCTTGGAAAAAGAGGGGAAATCCTAGGTGAGTACTTCAGGAAAGGAGCCTGATGAGCAGCACCCGAAGATGGCCTTTTGTTGGTTTTGTTTTTCATTTGTTTGTGAAGTGTAATCATGTGAAAACATAACTTAGCAGTTTCCTTTAAATATATCCTGGCTGGAAGAATGCCTCAGCCTTAACTGCAGGTATAATAAAGAGAAAATGGCTTAGTTCATATCTCTTGAAAATCTCTTTTTAATCCATTTTTTAAATTGCTTTGGGCTGCAAAGAAATTTTCATGATATTTTTCTCATTCCCAGCCTGGCCTTCTCACAACTGCTACCTTTACAAACTAATTTCCAAGCAGAGAAATTGTAATACTGCCTTCTTCATGAGCTACAGAATTACTGCAGTTATTACCTGTCCAGTCATTTGTTCCTGTTTAGTTAGCAAGTGGAACATATCCTACAACTTTCTTCAGATAATGTTCCTCATTTTCCACATTTAGGGGGCCTCTATTGTATATAATCTCTTTGCAAGATAAGAATTTAATAAAGAACACTTTCCTTTTTTTTTTTAAATTTCTGTATGTCTATAACACCTGTTTTGCTGATGCTTATAGATTTTTAGGTGATTTTATGCTAATTTTTATATAAAAAGGAGATATAAAACTTCTGATATAATTAGAAACCTAAAATGTAAGTTTGCTCACTGAAAACTATATCTTGGAGTTCTTTTGCAATACAAGTTAATTAACTGGATTTAGATATTTGCAAGATGATATATTTAATGGGATTACTGCACATATAATGTTCTCAGTGACTGATTTGGAATCTAAGCTTAGGGAACAGAATACTGAATTTCCAGCTCTTTGAGAGTTAATGTTGTGTTAAAGAAAAGTACAATTTGAACCTTACTGTTCATGAATAGCAAAGTTATTCCAGTGAAATAGAGCCGGTGCCTACAAGGTCTACACGAGGCAGATGCATGAGCAGGAGTGCGCAGACACCGGCATTCCTGCAAGTGCTCGGGGTACAGATATACCCACACCTGAACTCCTGGCAAGTTCAAGGCAATTGCGTATCTCATCACAACATAATGGCCCTTTATTCAGCCCCTGTCTCCCAAGTGGGATCAATTAGATGCTTTGGTCTGCAGGCTTAAAAATAAACACTCGTGTTTTCATTTATATTTAGAGTGAAAACGAAGACATGTGACCGTGTCTGTTCTGCCTGCTTCTGTCATGTTTTGAAACAAATGTTTAATTTATTCTTTCAAAATATTGATTGTCTTTTTAATAGGAAAATGTAGAAAGTTAAATGATAACTCGCTCTGGGGAAAGATACAATAGCCCTGACACAGAATATTTCAGTGTGCCAATATATCCTGCATTAGTGTCTATCTTCTTTTTAAGGCAAATATATTTCTATGTGTCAATTTGGTTCACTACAATGTTAGAGTTTCACTCCTAACACAGGATTTCTCTAATGAATATGATAATTTAAATCTTATGATCAGAGTACTACTTTTAAAAGAAATTTGACCATTTTTTGTTTAAATGCTATTAAGTGTTTCAATATTAGCTCAGTAAAATAACTATTAGATTGGGGAATTTATATTCTCACTTTAGTGGATGGCTGTGTAATTCTACAGTGCTTCTACATGGTAATATTTTTTAAAAGTACTTCAGAAGTAAAATGATAATTCATGTTTAACCAGTTAGATTTTAAAATTTAACCAGTGTTTGAAAGCTCCAGTGAGTTCAAATGTCTTAACATTTTTATTCGTGAGTGTAATTTTATTTTTAAGCATTGTTAAAATGAAGTTTAAAAGAATTAACTGGATAAGATCATTTAGATGTCAGTGGTTCACCAGTACACATACTGGAATGGGAATAACAATCCCATGAAAAGAAGGAAATTCTTACATACCTGGATGTGTCTTCCCAAAATACGAGCTAAAGCACTATTGAAATAATACTGGCTTTGTTGTGTTTGGTGTTTTGTTTTGTTTTGTTTTTTTCCTTTCTGCCAATTTTAGCTTACTGTGTTTAGTATATTTTGCCATTAACAGAAGATCCCTGGGTTTGGATGTGATTGTATGCTCTGATCAGAGGGTTTTAGTGACATGAAACAGAAGCAGATTGAAGTTACTTGTACAAGCAAAGTCAAAAGCGATCTGTCAAATCAGAGTTGTGCCAAGACAACCTTGACGTCTAATGTTTTACATGACTGCTACAAGTATTCCATTCCAAGTATTTTAGTACTTGAATAAATTGCTCTTATTAAGCTAATTTTAGATCTGCTCTGTTTATGAATGCATAAAAACATTCATGTCTATTTTTCGTGATTTGTCTATAGTCAAGACAACTATGAAATGTACCCTACAATGTGAGGCAATCACTAAACAGACCACAATAGATTAATAGTTTACAGAAATCTCTTAAAATATTCTCAGCTCATATATTTGTGAAGAGTATGTGATCTTGAACTATGATATTCTGTGATTTACCAGTAAAGGAATTTGAGTCGTGCCTTTATATTCCTGTCCTGTAGCATAATGTTCTTATTTCTAGCCATGGCTTTCACTGATGCAAAACTAGATACTGTTTTTCCTGGACTGAACAGCAATGCAACTGTATGAGGGGGAATTCCATAGCTGAGAGAGAGTTTTTTCTCAGTTCTTCAGTTTATCCCATGCATGTTATCACTGTATGTGTCATAGGAAAAAACTGCGGTCATTGAACAGCTTTCTTTCAAGCATGAGAGTGTCTTTCTGACTTTACAAGTCAGGTTTTTGTGATGAAGAGCTTTCATCTTTAGGTCTTTTCAAAATACGGCCAGTTGTGGAAATAGCAAGCAGACATTTATGAGTGCAGAGCAATATCCCATGTCCAGGAACAGCATCTGCAGTGTCAATGTGAAAGGATAAAAGAGGATTTCAGGTAGGTGGGATTCAATGAATCCACTGCAAGAACTCTGCAACAAGTAGTCTTGGTGCTTTTCTTTTGCACTGAATACATGGAAATAGTGTTCTCCAGGATGAAGGTACAGCCATACACACAGAGAGCAGGGAGATAATGAACTACTGCCTAGAGAAAGAAGGAAATCTGATCAACATATATGAATGAACTTGGCCAAGGGTGATACTTCTGATTCAACAGTGTTGATATCAGTTGTGCTTAGGACGTTTCTGTCTGCTGAGACTAAAGGCAGTTGTTTGCACACAGTTACAGTAGCAGTGAAAAAAACATATTACAAATTAGTCCCATTAGTCTGAGTAGTCTGCTGTTAAAAGGAAATATAAAATGAGAGCAGACTGGAGGAATATTGATGAAACCATGTACAAGACACACTCCATCAGAACACACTGTCAGAACTGAAGTACTTTGCAAGTCAGGTGTTGCCAGAACATCTGAAAATGTTTTGATGGTATCAAGACATATCTTTTGGAATGAACCAATACTGCTGTTTTGACTTTCAATCCAACTTTAATTTTTTTTTCTTCCAGTTTTCTGTCTCATTGAAAGAGAATAAGTTGAACTGAAGCTAAGTGTAACAGAACATCTGTGTGTAAATTAGTGCAATTTTTCTCATCACAGAAAGAACAGTAGTTATAAGTTTATCTTGACAGAAGTATTTTACAACTATCTTCTATCTTATGTCTTCTATCCACGGAGAGGTGAGAAAAATATGCTGAGCTCTGCTGTTGAAAAGTCAACATCTGAAAGTATTGAAAAATTTGTTGCAGCATTAGTCCAAGAATAATATAATTCTGTACTAATAGCAATTTAGAAAGCACAAAATGAAGCTAGAACATTCGTAAAAATCATCATTTGTTACACATATTAAGTGACACTGCTCGCCAGGAATTGATAGGAGCACAGGATCTGGCAGCTATGGCAGATAGTGACGCTCTCCTCTGAGAAGAGGGAACATGCGGTGCTCCTGCGAGGCAACAGCATTCTCAGGATCCTTGGGAAGCACCACGAATTGTTTTTCAAATGCATCTTCTGTCCTTGCAAAAAGCTGCTGGAGATCCTCGAGTCAGGCCTGAAAGCAGTTAGGTACTCACTGTTTCAATTACAGCCCAAATGTAACACGCAAATGGAGGAGTTCATTGGGCATACATTTGGCAGCCCAGGGCAGGCAGCTTTTCCCAAAATGAAAGCCTGTGGAAAGCTGTTTTCATCTTCCCAAGCTACTGGCCTTGTGGACTTCAGCACAAATAAGTTTCCAAATAATGAATCTGCAGTTCAGTTTCTGGCCAAGGCGAATGAGCACACGTTAACTCATTCAGAAAGGAGATGAAAAGCTCACATTCAGGATGCATTAATCTGAAAACAAGTGTACTTTTGTGTCTGGGGAGTATTATTTTCATTGCCATCAATTTAGAACATAGATAGACTGTGATTCTAGCTTCACTATCAGGTTGCCCTGAAGGCTGAGACCCCTCACCAGGCCACTCTATTTAATTTAGACTAATCTAAAGCTAAGTGAAACTTTGTACCCTGTCTGATTTCTCCCTATAATCAGGAACACTCTGATTTCCCCTTCCCCAGTGACCCAGTCTGAGTGGCTGGGGAGATGGGGGGAGAGGTACGCAGGAAAGTGACCTCCAGGTAAAGGCAGTAGCTATTTGTGCCAGCTGACAGCCTATTAACTGATGGCAAAAACATTCAACTACATCTTCCCTGGCTGTTGTTCTGTTTGAATTTTCCTTCACTTTTACACTATTCTTTTGAAGGCACTCTTTTACAAGTTGGTATGTGACTTTTTCGGTGTGTTGCATGTATCAATGGAGATAAATCTCCCATGGAGTAGAATGAAATTTGGTACCTAATGCTGCTCTTCCAGTTCTCATGCTCCTACGTTTGTGGTGAAATTTGATGGGGCAGGAATTGGGCCCTGTAATTTTAATTTTAATCTGTTTTTTGTTTGTTTGCTTGTTTTTTTGTTTGTTTGTTTTGTTTTGTGTTTTGTTTTTCTTGAAATAAAATTTTCGGTAGCCTGGAGGAAGAAGTTGACAACATGAATTTATAGTTCCCATAGGCAGATGCACTGAGGGCAAGCTACATCCCTCATTCTCAGCCTACTTCTAGAGGAATGTAACCGTGAAAGGCATGGAGGGGTCTGTGTGCATGTGTGACATTGCATGCACATCTACGGTACAGAGATGAGCCTTAATGCTTACTCATATTGTTGTGAAACATGCAGTGAGTAGGGTTATGGGTATGTCTCACAGTTGTTGCACAGATTCTGATCTAAGAAATGAATTTTATAGAGTTTACAATCTTATTTCTATACAAATTTTCATTTACTGCAGCTCCACAGCTCTTAGTGAGATTCTATATTTAGTGGCATCAATATCTACAAGAGAATCTGTTTTGGGCAATATCAGATGTCAGGAAGAATTCAGCAGCTTTGGTACATGTTTCCTTCTCTGTAATTTACAGATTCATCCATATGCGAGACCTTAAAGAAACACCTTTGGCAGTCTCTTGCTATCATTTCTGTTAACTGGGGTTAGTTTGCTTGCGCTCTCTCTCTCTCTCTCTCTCTCTCATTTATTTATTTTTAACATGTCATAATTACTTTCAGTGGATAAGCCAAGTGGAGAAGAAAGAAGTCTTCCCAGTAATGGTCCTCAACTGGCAAGCACTAAGCAAGTGAATCAACAGGTTCCCATGCCTGAAGAACCAGATCGACATCCAGTTAAGGCTCTTAACTTCTTATTTGGCAAAGTAACAAGACTCAAGCTGCCTATGACTCTTAATCTTTTACAAAGCAAAATTTATGTTCTCTACTCATAGGTAAGAAAAAATGATCTGCAGCAGTACTAAGTCTAAACCAGGAAATTTGTTTCATAGCAACAGAAGTAGCTGAAATGCAATTCTCTAGAGGGAGCTCAGATGCGAGGGGCTCTTCCAGTCTAGTCCTTCTTTTCTGACAGTTGTTCAGACGCTTTACCCAAGTATGCCAAGTACAAGCTGCACATCAGGAATTTTCTTCTTCCTTTCATCAGTTAGAGGACAAATATTGTCAGTTAGAGGACAAACATAATTTTTATTGTCCTGTCTAATGTAACTGTGGATCAGTCATCTCATTGTCCTCATAGATAATAAATTCATCTATATTATTTATTTCATTTTGGTCTAATGACAAAGATTATAGACAGACTCTCATATAACTTCCTCCATGAAGCAACCATGCTGCTAATTAAAATTAAAAGGGCCTGATTATATTTCTCCTAAAAAAGTACTTTTTTCAGGTTTAGACATACAATGCAAAAAAAGCAAAAAAATCTTATTTTTGTCTAGTAACTCACAAAACCTGCATGAACACGAGTTTTAAGTGTGTATAACTGCTGAACTAGGGCCAGGGTTGAAACTCTTAAGGGTCTGAATATTGAGCAAAAGAGAGAAGCGAAAATGCAGAGTTACTGCACTGAGAAACATATGTGCTGTACTTACACATTTACCAATGTTCTAAAGATTTTCTGATACATCGCTGCTCTCTTGAACATTATCTGCCTTGTTTTTCTGGAGTTGTAACATATCTGCAGGAACCATTTTGGTCTGCCAATTAAATTATTGTTGCAAAGAAGTTTATAAATGGGTATGCATTCCTTAGATGGAAACCACTTTGAAGGAGTTCTACCAGCAGAATAGGTAAATAATAATCTGTTCAAAAAACTGTTTCTATGTACATGCCCAAGAGAGCAGAGCAGCCTTTCTGAAGTATTTTTATTATCCTCATTTTTTTGTTAAAAAAGAAGAAATTATTTTGAAACAATAATGTTGTTGCACATGCTAAAGACAGGAAAACCACAGTTATGGCTGACACTGGTGCTAATTCCTGCAGCTGGCAGCTGTGAGCCTAGTCAACCATTCACTGCTACCATTGCCATTATTGGAAAACTTTTATTTCAGTGAGTAATATATGCTCAGATTAATCAGACATGCTACGTTGGCAAGTGCTCCTGCATTTCCCCCCCACTCCCGTAGAAGTCAACAATCAGACAGCAAATAGTTGGTGCTACCAGGGAAAGGTTGGACTCTCCATTGCAGAAACCATGAATAATTCCTCCAACTTCAAAAGAATTAGCTAGGTTTTGTAGTGGAGATTTATTTGTAGAGATTTGGGTCATTTAGCTTAAGATGGGTACTTCTGCATTGTGGTAAGAAATAACTAGAACTGCTTAACTCCTATTTAATTTTTTTCTGAGTTGTATCTATTTGATCAGTTGTTCACAAGTATGCGGCATGTGTTTTGTGTTGAGAGGTTATTACTAAAAAACTAGGTTATTAAAGGATGGTAGAAGAAAACTAGTGTCAGAAACAAAGGAAACAAATATACTTGAATTGTACTGTAAGGAGCATGAAGGGACTGGCTGCAAATACACAAATGAGGCTGTCTAAACGTGCCTTAGGGGTCGGTGTAAACATCGCTGATATCAGAGGAGATGTTTCCGTCGCCTTCATTGAACTCTGAACTAGAACTTCTTTTGCAAAATTTAAAAGATGCCCTTGCGTCTTGGTGCCCATGGACACCACTGCAGGCCCCTCAGATTCAGTGGCGGGTACCAGCGGTGAGGAGACCAGCTGCTGTCAGAGGTAGCCCTCCACATCTCTCCTGCTGCCCTGCTACTGCTGTGGGGGGATTCTCCAGGGTGCTTTGAAAACTCGGTGAAATCTGTTTCCTGACAGACAGCCTAGGCTTCGTAGCAACTTCTGTGGAGTCCTACTGCTCTGGCTCCTGGTAACATCCATGGGCTCCTCCAGTCCACAGCAGGGGCAGCTGGCCAGAACCAAGGTTCACCCTCCTGGTAAGTGTTCCGAAGAGGAACAAACGGGGCTTGCACCTCTCTGTGCCTCTTTTCACTGTTTTCTCTTCTTCCATTGCCTTTTCACTAGGGGTCAAGACGACACTCAAACCTCTTCTAATCATGGCCTACCTCGTTCCAAATGGACAATTATGTGTTGTTTTTGTATTCTTCCTATCTATCCTTTCTACTTTTCTTTCAGGTAGTTCTATTTGTTGCTATCACGTTGTGGTTTTTTTTTTTTTCCTTCCCATAAATATTCTCTTTCAGCTTTTGATACCTCTTTTTGTTGCCAGAGTCATACATTCTGCCCCTTCTCACAGTAATCTCGTGACCCTCAGGTAATATACAGTACCAAAATAGATGAAGTCCTTTCTCTTTCCTCAGCCAGCACCTAGTTTCCAGCCCTGCTAACATTATATGCCTGGGGTCAAGTTAAGATGAGTTCCACAGAAAAGATATTACTTTCTCATTGGTAATTTAAGATTGAGATTGAGAGCCAAGGATACAACACTTTAAGAATAGCTCTCCATGTAACAAATGCAGTTTGACTGTCAGGAGCACAGAGTAATCTTCTACCATTTTGTCAGAGACTCAAAAGTATACTGAAAAGGGTGAAAATGATGCTTATGCAAGCAGTCTTTAAATACAAGCATTTCACTGGATTTTTCTTTCTTTTCTTTCTTTCTTTCTTTCTTTCTTTCTTTCTTTCTTTCTTTCTTTCTTTCTTTCTTTCTCTTTCTCTTTCTCTTTCTCTTTCTCTTTCCTTCCTTCCTTCCTTCCTTCCTTCCTTCCTTCTTTCCTTCCTTATTTGGTGTCTGTGTGGCATGCATGGGTGCAAATAAATGAAAATTGAATTGGTGGTTGAATGATTTGACAATATTCCTTGCTTTTAATACTATTCAAACCTACAGACAAAGCAAAAGAGAAGGATCTGAAGCTCACAATTTCATGTCTACAAACATCAGAGCCAATCTTGAGGAAGGAATTTTCATCACATATGAAATTCTGAAATTTCAAAACTCAGTTGCATCTTTGAAATGCTAGAGTCTGTCTGGTGAAAGCAATCTCTGTTCAGGTCCCTCTGGTAAAAATGCCTTTGCTTTCTTCCTGTGCACAGGACCTGCTTACCAAGCTCTTTCATCTAGGTCAACTGTCACGCGAAGTAAGTGAGTGAGAGCAGTCTGTGATTTATAAATCGATTATATCTGATTTGCTTATATGCAAACATCTTTTTTATTTCTCTCATGAGGGATAACCCACGGAGGAAATCATGCTTTTCTTCATCATGATACACAGCAATTTCAAAGCTTGATGGTCTACTTGGTTCCCCACCACTCTGCAACCAAATGCGTGCTGGTATCTGCTTTCAGCCAAGCTTTGTGTTTAAAGTCATTGTCTTTCACCATGAAATAAGAATTATGCTCCATCCAAACAAAAAGGCCTTTCAACATTTATACCACTAGAGGATCATGTCCCTATGCCTTCACGTCTGCTTTAGCTTTTTAAATCATCCAAAAGCTTAGATCCATCCAAAGGTAAATTTGGTTTAAAAATCCAAAACCAGCTTTAAATGATTTTCTACCTGAATATAGACTTATGGATTTTTTAAAGTCAAATAGTATATTTTATTATGTCAGATAAAATGCCAGCTGTTATAAAGAAATAGGGCAGGGGCAGTTACACTAGAAGACCTCTTATCTGTCTTGACCATCAATTTGTTGCTACGGTGCTAGCCAGTGCTGTCTTGACTGCTCCAAGTGGAATATGTACCATTGTGTCATGGCTACTGCTGTGTTAGTAAATAACATACGCATGTTGTTTTGGATTTTCTAAGAAGGTCTAAGGGTAAAGAAAGTATTTCATGGAAAAGGTATTTAGTCCTGAACTTAGCTTCACATTGTGGTAGAATGAAAATTAAAACTCACCTAAACACAGAAGGAAATGAAGCCAACCACAGCTGAAGGATTAGTAAAAAGTGTTAAAAATATTATATGAAAGTTTTAATTACACAGAAAAATTATAAAATGCCCAGTAATTACAGTATATTGATTCCATTTTTTTTCTTGAAATGCTAAAACTATTTCAACACATGCAGAATCAATAAACATAATTAAAATATGAGCTCATCAAAACAGTAATTAAATGTACTTAACAGCTTTTGTGGCTTTTCTCCATATGGTTACTGTGGGAGTGTGAATCTGGCTTGCTAGATAAATGTAACAAAATAAAGTGAAAGCCTGGGAAAAGATTACTGTGGTATCATAAGCAAATACAATAAAGTCTAGCTCTATCATAAGTTCCAATAAATCAAAAAGTTGACAAAGGAAGCAATGTTTACAATTATTAGAGAGAAATTCTGGATGTTTTATATTTTCATGGGATTAACACTATCATGGACGTAATATAGAAGCCAAATCAAATCTTTATTCCATCATTAAAGCTGTTCCACTAGAACACTTTCTGTTCAATGAAAGATATTTTAGCATGTTTCTGGTGTGCTGGTGTTAGTGGCAAATCACTTGACAGCTGTCATTCAGGGGGCAACTCACATCAATGACCTAGTACAGCTGCTTTGAGCTGCCCTTTGGAGCAGCAACGCTCCCTTCAGTGGTTAGATAAGAAGCATGACTGCCAAGCAGAGAGTAAATTAGATGCTTGGAGCAAGGTGTGTGGATACCTTTTCTCCACCCTTCTCCCTACCTCCTCCCTGGCTACATGTGCAGTGTCATGAAGAATACAGAAAAATCTGTGGACAGTACAAATTGCACAGCTCCTCCTCTTCTACTGCCTTTACTGGATTTCTCACCATGTCTCTCTGCCATGTCTTCTGAGATCCTTCAGAAATATGGCATTTAAATGCCATTTTTGCATCACGGCCATAATAGGTATATGCAGATCACATGCAGTGTGTGTATCTTATATGTTTCTTGGGTATAAAAGAGTTTGCACAGGTGTTAAGGAAACCCTTACTACCCAGTATTCCCTTGACTGAACTGGTGTTCTCACTGACTTACGATGAAGATATGAAAGTAATCAGGGTAGATATTGTGTAGTATTAAAAATAAAAATCACAGGAGTGAAGAAGTGCTGACATACTGTCTGCAATTGAAATAATGAGATAAATTTATTTTTCTTGTGCCCAGTGCACAAGCACTATTGATGACATTGGCTGTAGAAATAAAGTTATTGCTACCCCTTGTTTTTCCTAGCTACCTCTTGACCTGAAAAAGCAAGTACATTCTAAAATGTGATGCATAGCAGCGTATTGCAATTATATTCATATTTTTCTCAGTAGCTTATGGCTATTGTCATGCCTTACATTTTTAATGTTTTAAAAATTTGAACATTCATTTTAAAAGCTTTGTTTAAATCCACCCCCAAATCCCTGAAGCCAACTAAACTCAGAGAAAAGAATAAGACAATACCTTACAATTTCTTCTACATTTTTCCAAAAACAATCACTAGAGGTTTTTTTCACCCAGATCAGGCCTCACTCTATAATATATATACTTCTCCATCACCTTGTAGGCTAAGAAAATAAATACTTTAAGATTGTGAAGCAATGCAAAAAGGCAAAGAAATTTTCCTGCAAGGCTACGTATGTATAATCCTTGTCCTCTGATCTATAACACATTAAGCCTAAACACTTAGCTGATTATTTGATGGTTTAGTTTCTTCTCTCTATGAAAAAAAGCTGGATACAGATGTATCTACTGCCTAACTGGACCAGGAAGAGGAAGGGAGAGTGGAAATCTTCAGCAGCATTGTCAGAGGTACTTCTGCAGCCAAGAATGCTACAGAGGTGGAAGACCTTGCGATGAGTGAGAAGTCTGTGCCACGGTGGGGTTACGACGTCCCTCAAACAAGGTAAGTGGTCTGTGGCCTGGAGTCCCCAACTCCTTCAGGGAAGAGCAAGATTTGGTAGCTCAATAGCTGTTGTTAAGGAGGGAATCCTATTAGATTTGCAAATACCCTGCCTTTCCTTTCCTTCTAGTGTAAGGCACAGAGAACAGAACCCAATGATGCAGCAGAACTGCATCCCCACCCCATTTTTAAATATTAGTGTACTTCGGGAGGTCATGAAGATATTATCGCTTGTATATTCGTTGCCTTCGGTCCTTTCTCGCTTACCAGTTTTCTTTCCATCTTTGTCTCTATTTACAGCTGTTAAAAAAAAATCCCTCTATTTTTCTTGGAATGGTTCATCATTTATTTTTCTTTGTAGTTGAAAGCGTGTAATCTTTCTATAAATAGGACCTGGTCCATAACTCCTGAAACTGCAGTTCCATGGACCTTTTTAAAGCTTAATGTGGGACTAAAATTGTGGTAATGGACTTATGTTATTCGCCAGTGACAGAATTACATTGTATTACATAACTTTTATCACATGAGCTAATGAAAAGGCCCCCTCTCTCCCCTCCTCCTACCTCTCTGCAGATAGAAGTATACAGCTCATTCACCCCAGAACTATTTATACAAAACCAAAATCCTTCAAAATCCTATGAACTTTATCAGAATAAAGCACTAAGTCTATTGGCTACTATTCGAAAACCAGTCAATAGACACCTGTTAGAAAATTTGAGCTAGCACTTTTACACCTGAAGAACAGAGTGATAATCTGTTACTGGGCCTTGATGTAAATTGTTTCCTGCTTCTAACTGAATATAGCACCCTATTGCCTCTCTCAGATGGTGCTATGAGTTTATTAGGCTCTGCATCCAGTTTCCACATCTTGTATTATGTTGCCAAGTAGGAGACAAAATGTCTGGTAATTAAGGCTGCTTTTAAAGTGGAAGATGGCCTTTTAAAAGGCCAAGATTGAAATGGAAGATTGAAGACAAAAATATCTTTAATGAAAACAATCAAAAAGAAAAAAAAAAGTGAAAGGTTTATTTTAGACTTGGCCTGAATATTGAATTACTATGGATTTAAAATATTCAGCAGGCATTAATAGCTAGGAAACAAATATCTGGGAAATTAGGTGCTGAGATCCATAGCAGGGAGCTTCATCATCCTTAGAAAACAGTTTTGTAGGCACGTTGATATTTTTTTCTCCCGATTCAGCCAACTGGATATAAGACCACTTCATATTGCAAACATATATTCTCAAAGGAAAATCTATTTAGTGATCTGTGCTGTCTGTATGTGTATGGACAAGGGTTTCCCTTTTAGCTAGTTTCTATAGGAATTAACAAGTTAATTAAACAAACAAACAAACAAACAGTATATTACTGCATTTTGAGAGGGACACAGTGTGATATGGCCAATCTACCACCTTTAGCCATTCATAATTCTGCTTAATTTTGCATAACCCCAAAGGCACAGGCTGTGGATGATGCCCTATTTGCGGAAGATCATAGGTTCTCAGCAAGAAGTTTTCCAGAAGCCCCCATGCAGCAGGGCCAGCCTGACACAAGATTTTAGTACATGCACAACCTTTCTCATCACTGCTACCATTGACATTAGTAGGGTTGTTCTGCTCACAGTACGCTACACTGAATTAGGCCAGGCTTTACCATTTTGTTTCAGGTATCTCGTGGTCCCATTTTCCTTTGTAAGGTAATTTCTTTGATAGGGCTACACCTCTTGTTGCTCATTGATTTGGTTCCTGCAGGGGTGTATCTTCTTGGTAGCTGAGAACAGGAGCGTAAGGGGCTGCTGAGCCCCTGTTTTCGTGGAGCACCGAGGCACATCCATTATCAGTGATTTCTCACACAGACAAATTAAATATTTAGATTCTGGAATGCTGCAATATTTTGTTTGGTTAGAAAAGCCAAAGGGAAGGTTTTAGTGCTTCCTAATCAGAAGGTTTTGCACATTTTCCATTACATGTTTTTTTAAATATTGCAAGTTATTTTTCTTTAGGTGAGAAAAAAATAATGTTAACTTTAGCATTTTTCATTGGACAATAGCTTTTAGTACACTTCGGTCTGTCTCTTGGCAGTGTTGATGCTGGCTTAAACCTCGAAGCATAAGGTTTAAATATACATTAATTTTGTGCAGAGTTTGAAACTGTCTTTTACATAAGATGGAGATGGTGGAGAGCATTAGCTAATGTTGGGAGAGGAAAGACACAGGTGTAAAAAAATACAGTGATTCTTCTGTAGGAGAGTGAACATTGTTACAGTGCACCACTGACTTTTTAGGCCTGTTTTGTATTTTATGACAGTCTGAGGAGAACCTGGCTAGGCATTTCCAGGCCCTATGCTTTATAGCAAAATATGTATTCTGTGTTCTTGAAATAATAATTTGTTGTGTTTTTTTTGTTTTTTTGTTTTTTTTTTTTTGTTTTGTTTTCTCTGAAAAATCATAACCTGGCTCTTTTTAAATCTGGCATATAGGTAAGAAAAAATGAAGAACATCTGCCTAGCTTTGGTGTTAGAGGGGAAAAAAATAATGTAGCAATAAAGCTTGGATAGTTTGAAAAAGTGTAGTGAGCATGTATAATATATTCATGTCGTATGAATTTGAGCACACACATGTAGCTAAGCACAGGACTGAGTTTTGAACCTCTTGCAGCAGTGCCGGTTCCCACCAATGTCTATACAAACATCGCCCCTCCATGCATGGCTAGTCCCATTGGCTTCAAAGACACTACTCATGGGAGTAAAGTTACTCATGCATTTAAGTGCTTGCTGGACTCAGGCCAAAAGCTTAATCTTTTCCATTTAATACCTTTTTCCTAAACTGATAACAGTCTTCAAGTTTTCAGTATCATGTGCAGCAGTTTAAATAATGTAGAACCAAAGAAAAAAAGTAAAATAACAGTATTGTAATTTAAGGAGCATCGTGAGATAAACAGCATAATACAGGCACAGTTTTATTAGTAGTAAGTAGCAATCTGCAAGGCTGCTGTAAGTTGCTGGTCTGAAGGCATTCCGCGTCTCTCAGGTTCTGCAAAAGCGAGGCAGGGAGGATGGGCAGCTCTAAAAAGGAGGGTACAAATTATCAGTGTAAAGCAAAGTGTAAAAGATCATATTTTATCTGATTTGACAGCACATAAAACTTGTCATGCTTTTGAAACTCTATCAGCACAGGAGGGCAACAATTTTCCCATAACATGCACAGAATTTCGGCAACAAAATGATAAATAAATTTTTGATCTTTTTTTTAATTGTGATTTTCCATCAGTGGTGGTGTGTTCTAATCTTGCCCGGTTGCTGTACTAGTCTCCTTGTGATCTAACTTTCCTTTTTATTTCAGATGAGCTCAAAATGACATTGCTAACCTCCTTTAGAGGTGTTTTATTCTTTCACCCATTAGCTCCTAAAAAGAATATTGCATATGCAAGATGACATTCCATTTTCTAGAAGGTGCTTGGTTGGGTATCATTATTTATATAAATGCTGTTCACATGCACGTTAGAGTAGGCAAAAATCAAAGAAATATGCTTCACAGCTGGAAAGAAAAATATGTATGCTTTGAATGGTATTTATTTCCTTTGTCTTGATGGTCCTTCCAGCAAAGAGATGTGGAGTGAACTTCTCTCTGTGGTATGGGTAGGGTTTCATTAGGAGTTGAAAAGTTCCCCTGTTCATATGCAGTGGGAGTGCTGATAACCTTGCCCTGCAGCTCCCCAGACCTTTCAGACACACTAGGCTTCTCCTACCTCTCTACAGACCAAGACCATGAATTTTACTTGATACTCTCTTTGAGAGAGATTGAGAAATTTGATGGGCTTGGAGAAACTTATCTATAGTACTAGTCAGATATGGAGTTTTATAAGGACTGATGGCTTTTTACCTAGAAATATTTCACTGTTGTAGCCCAGACAGGGACTTTTCCCAAGGGCAAAAGCAGGAGCAAATGGAGGGGGAGAAAATAGAGAACAAACAAACAAATAAACAAAAAAGAAATCTAATGCTTTCTGAATTTTTTGAGAATCAGATTATATATCTTTGGATTTTCCTTACAGAATAGTGGGAGAAAGTAAAAAATAAAAATAGCGTTCTACATGAAATAATTATGATAGTAATTATGCAATTTTAATGTCAAGTGTTTATCAGCATTAAGGACGCATCTTTGAGGGGAAAAAACTTGAGTAGGTATATTTTGAACATGTGTGTTATATGAAAATATGCAAGTCTACAAGGTTCAATATTGATGTATCATCTTTTAAAATATATTTGTTATTACGCTGCACAGTTTTCGAGCAGATTAACTGATTTATTTCTGCGTAGTCACATCTTGAAATATCATGTTAAAGAATATGTCGCTGAACAGCTTCTCTCTGAACAGATACGGAGCTAGAGGAGTCTGAGGGTGGGTAGTACAAGTAGCTATGTGTGAAAACAATGGATGAAATTTCCAGCAGAGACAGCAAGGTGGAAATGGTCTCTGGTGACAAATTTTAACATATAAATGTACCACGTTACCACATAAGCCAAAGTAAATTTAAGTCAACAATAGCTCTGCTAGGTTTGGTGTCAGACCTGCCTGTGCAAGGGAGGAGAGTTCTGGGATCCTGTAATATCCCAAAGGTGTTAGAAAAGGGAAACAATTTGTATAAATACAGAAATTCAACACCAGAAACAAAATACTGACCTAATCAGTGAAATGAGCATCAAAATCAGTCTACATGTTAAAGCTGGAAGGGTCTGGCATATTGAATAGAGCATGAATATCTTCAGGAATATGCCAGAAGCTAATTGGTTTAAGAAATCTGGCTGTATATAGAGACCATTACTCATAGATATCACGTTTTTCTGTTGCACAAATTATCTACAGTGCTCATGGTGTCTGCTCAAGGAAAAGTTTATTTTCATTCAGTCTTTTCTTTTCCCCTGACCTCAAAGGACTAATTAACAAAGTATTAGCATGTTTCTGAAATATGACTGAATTCATCTTCTTAAGGAAACGTACTGAAGAATGTACCCTATTATTAGAAATGACAGGATGTATATAGGGCCATATGTTTTCAAAGGGTTTTCTGTCAGTGTTAATCAAAACGTTGGAGAACTTATGAACATACTGAGCAGCACGTCAACCATATGGGTAATATCTTCCCTTTAATACTGAGAATTTGAATTAATAATAAACATTGGAGAGTAACCTAAAATGAGACAGAAACAATAATATTAAGACCAGCACAAGCATAATATCACATCAGTCTGAAGACTCCTGGGTATTCTAAAAAATCCTATTGTGCATTCAATTCTGATCATGGAACTACATTCATTAATTTTTCTTAGTTTACCTTGGAAAGGTAACTCCAAAAATGCCATTTATTTTTACTGGGTTTTGTACAGGACAGTTTGACTCTTACAGCATGCTATAGTAAACATCAGTATCACGTGCTTGTCTGACTGGTAGAGGTACGTTTGTTACTGCAGTCTAGTTATTGAAAAGGCACTGGAATATTTGTTTGATGAAACATGCACACACAAATCATTTCATGAACTGTGCGAGCAGATGCAGGAAGAAAACTGAGTCTGTTTCTAAGTTTGCTAACCTGGAAAATGGATTGAAACTACAGTATTTTGAATAACCCTCCAAGGGCTTAATGTCACGAACTTACCTGCTTTTACAGATGGTGAACTCTCTGAACTAAATATTGAGAAACCTGCTCCAGAGAAAATTAATGTTGCAAGTGCAGCCATATCTTTACATCATTTATGGGCACATAGGAGAGGTACATCTATCAAAAATGCAAAAATTTTAGTTATTAGGTAAACTAAGAAGTTGTGCCTTTGTGTTCACAGCCACACACGTCACAGGGCATCAGCGGGGTTTGCGTCTGTCGCCCCGCTGCCTCCAGGCTCCTCGGCTCAGCTCCCCGTTTCACCACGGTGCTCCTCAGCTGGCGACACAGCCGTGGTCTTTCTCACTGGCCCATTGCAACTTGGAAGGTTTTATTTTCACTGATACCAGCCCTGGCTTGTTTTCTCCTTAGTTAAGTGCAAAGTTACATTTGGAAGTTTGACTACTTGCATTGAGACATAAAGCCTTGAGCTGCTGATAAGCACAAATCAGCCTTAGCAGGGTGAAAAACTGAATTTTCTAGCAGAGATAGGGAGGAGAGGAAATACAACATTAAGTCTTTGAAGCTATAAGTTGAGATCACCCTATTATATAGTGATGGCTTTTGTTGGTAACTATCCATCTGCATCAGTTCCCAGCTTAGGAGAGAAATATTTTCCCTGACATTTCTATTTCATTTTTCTCTTGAGTCCACTCTTGGTTTCCAACTTCCTTTCCTGATGCTGGCTGAGAAGCATGTAACTATGGATAGCACCTTCTGACTGGTGACATTTTTCTTGCACCTGCTCTTTGCTTTGTTTTTGGAGTAGCCACAGAGGACCCCACGACAAGGAGCTGAGCTCTTCCCTCCCTTCCCCTCTGCACTATTCTCTCAGCTCCTGTAATTTTTCTGTCAGTATTTGTTCTGCTACACAATAGCCTGTGACTGTCCTACAGACCTCAAGGGAGTTTCTCCTGTGCCTAGGAACTGGTATCCACCTGCAACATATTGGTAGAAAATATATTTCAGCTTTAATTTTTTCCTTGTCAAAAAAGTCTTTTTATTTCAGACGAAGCGTAAGTACCGGGAAACCTGCACATAATGTTACAAAATTCTGCACTGCACCCTACTGTGAAATTTCCATTGCCTACCACTGACGAGTGCAGGCCAGCCGGCTGGTCTCACCAGTCCACATCAGCTTTGGTGTTGAGTTTCTGTATAGACAGGTTTTGAATCTTCACAGATCCCTGTTCTCTGGTATGTCCCATGAGTGCTTGAGTACTTTACTTCTGCTGGACAAACTATGAGAAAGATCTCAAAACTGGCATGTAGTTCCCATCAGTGAGGAGGTTAGGGAGCCTTCTGTCAAGCAGATGTTCAGCTACAGGAGAGCTGCATAAGGCGTTGTGCTGATGCTGAAACTGGTTCCTCTTGCCTCCAAATTACAAGAGGAGGTGTTAAAACCTAAATAAATATATAAAATATAACCACTAGTCGAAAGAGAAAAAGGGTGAAAAATGTGCTTGTTAAAACTTCCAGGCACCCTGGCAGTTAGTCTCACCACAGCATAATCCTGATGAGCTTTCACATCTCCTATTACCTTTTGTACATAGCGTTTGTTAGCATTTTACTCCATCTGCTCCTATACGATCTCCGTCAGCTGAAGGAGGATATGGTTACTCTAGTCATTAAATGTTGATGATCCTTACAGGGTCCCAGTTGCTTGTGGCAGGTATCCATTATGTTAACTGTTCCTTCTCCTTGCACTTGGAGGTGATGCTTTTTCACACATGCATTTGCTGATTACTGCTTTTTAGATTAAGATGTTAACATCAGCATGACTTTTAAGTTCAGTAAAATATGCTGGGTAGTCTTCATTGCACTTCGCCTGAATGGAATAAACAATTTCTTTTTTTTTTTCCTGATAAGATATTCGATGTTTTAAATGCATTAACTTCTGGGATACAGTGATCAACTATCCCTCATTAAAAAAGATATCTCTGCTTTTCAAGCCAAATCTACTCTTAGTCCTCTGAAAGGAAATAATATGCTTTCACTTTCCTTAAAGCCTGTTACTGGTAGATTTAAGTGGATAAATATATTTGACATTCTTTGCCTCTCCATTTGTCTTTTGCCAGCAATGCCAAACTGTGAAAAAGAGAATTAATTCATTATGCCAGGATATTCATGAAGTTCTCTGGGCTTCTGATTCTGGGACTGCAGGTCATTAGCAATCATTAATTTTTAAAGCTACTTATGATGTCCTCTGAAGCAGATATCATATGAAATAAACAGGTCTATTTATGTGGTAGCAGGGTGAAGCTTGGGAAGCTGCAAGTGTATGGAAAAGCAGAATTTTAGCTCTGAAAATATCTTTAATGTAAACTGAGGCAGTGCTTGGCAGCTATGCTACTGTGTAACATAGCTAGGGGTATGAGGATTATAATTATGATTTTTTGCATCCTGCTTCTGCACTCCAAGCAGCCACAAAGTGATAGTTACCTTTTCTATAGTTTTTGTCACAGAGCAGTCACATCGTGGTCAGACGGAGCCTACAGCTGTCTGCAAGAGGTCCTGCAGACACATTCATCGCCTAAAATCCTTTCTTTATGTTTGAGTGTAGAACATGTTGTGGTTTTCCTTTTTCCTTTCTAACAAATACACACATCCCTCCCCATTTAAAAGTCAAACATGCCCAGTAATCACTTTCCTTTTGATGTTTCCATATAATGATAAACCCATATTAATATGTAGTGGTCCTAACCTGAGAAAAGATATGAGAGCTCAGGATAGCTGTGTTAATAGTCAAGCCATATGTCCTCCCAGAAGTATGATGTTGATTGCGACCTCAGAAGAAATCAGGCCTGCTTATGGCAAATATATGGAACTGATTAAATGAATAAATAACCCTATTATTTAGTTTTGCATAAAAATATGTGGGACCCAGGTCAAAGATAATCCCTAATTTTTCTATGCATAATAGATTCCAAAATGTAAACAGTACCAGTAGCATGAACCAGACTAGATGCTTTAAGTCAACAGTCAAAGGTGCGAGTGTAAACTCAGAAATATTGATAATGTTTGTGAATAACTTTAGACTAAATTATGCTGGAGTTCCCAAGCTGATGTGAGTGGCTCTGTTGTTTTAATACTCCAGTGTCTGTTATATGTATGAGTTCAAAGACTGACCACAGTTTTTGCGTTGGAGGTTTCTGTGTAATATTTGGAGTATATTTGCTTAATTTTAGTGCCTCAGCTTCTGTGTCAGAACAGCATAATTTATTGAGGAACTGAAGTAGTTCTTTCTTTCAGCCCCTAATTTCTGACTATGACCCTTTATGGATTTGATTTCCTTTCTGTTTTAGCTTTGGTGCAGAGGTTCTGGACCACAAAGACTACGGTCTGCAGACCTGATCATTCTTCCTCTGTGTATCTCCGTGCTGGGCAGCATGCAGAGAAGGAGGTCCTGTTCCTAAAAGCACCCAGAGCAGGACTGGAGGGAGTGGTACAGAAGGTTAAAGCCCCTTCCTGAAAATAGCAGTACAAATGACTTTCTCGTCGGAAAATCCAGGCCAGGCACAGTGACGCGCTGCCCAGTGTGCGTTATGTTGCATTTGCCTGTGCATTGCTCCACATGCCACAAGCTGAATGATAAATAAAGGCCAGGGACTGCAGGACAGGGCTCAGCTCCAGAAGAACTGACACAGGGCTTTGATTTTGCTATGAAGCCACTAAGAGATCTTCAGGCACATTCTCCTCTTCTCAGATTAAGCATGAGCATAATAGATGTAAGAACAGCAGAGCACCTACAAATTATTCTGCTTTGAAGAAATTGCAGATTTTGCTGCTAAGCAATGCATGCTGCAAATGGCCTTCATGCCAGGACCCCATTGTGCTTGGGTGAATTTGAGACTCAAATCCAAACTTCTCAGCTGCTTCTTATGTGTAGAATGATCACAAACTCAACCCTCACACTGAAATGTTGTGTTTGGTGAACTTCAGACCTGAATTCTGAACTGAGCAGCTCCTCACAGCTGGATCTTTCATGTGCTGAATGCACAGGCTTGCAAAGGGAGCAGTGCATCTGGCAGTGAACAGAAAGCAGACCTTATCTAATAGCATACAGGCTTGCAATTCACGTGTGCGCAGAATGCAGCCCAGTGTGCCTGTAATATGGGATGGATCCAAAGTCCACTGAAATTGGTGGGAGCCTTTCCATCGACTTCAACTGATTTCTAGATTAGCCCCATACTATGCAGGACTGTGTATCTGATCATGACAGCAGAAGATAGCAGTTGACAGAGATCAAGGGCATCACTCGTACTCATAACAGAAGCCCAACTAATAGGCACAACATGATGTAAAATGATGTCTAACTAGGGTGGAAGGGAATAAGAGCAGCTCCACCCTCCATTAAATTTGGATTTAAGAAATGTCAAGGAACTGCTGCAATTTAAGTATTCTTCCCAACAAATAATAGTGAGCATTGCAATTGATGTTCAAGAGTTTGGATTGGCTGATGAATAACCATTTTGGTTACTTAGCAATTTCTTCAAATCCAGTATTTAAATATGATTTCACTTCTGTCGGTCTCCAGCATGACTTCAGGCAATATTGTTTAAACTATATTTTAATACATGCAAATATAATAATTATTTGCAGTAAAGATTGGAGTTGTTTTATTTTATGTAATTCTGTAATTAGCATAGTTTTCCTGTATGCTGCAGGTACCCATAGTTCAGCTTTTTGCAGTCTGCTGGCAAATTATACTACAGTGTTTGCTCTGAAAAATTATATGATTGGGATTATATACTTACAGTTCCCCAAAACTGTGTGCTTCACAGGCAAAAAATAAATAAATAGATAAATAAAAATATCTAGGGTAATAGCTGAGAATATTTTTTGCTATCAGCAAAAATAAACACTGCTTTGATAAGCTAATTCAGCCACTCCTCCACCAAAGATAGGGTGTATACTTACATGGGATCTACATAAATACAATTTGTGTGTATGAAATACAACCCAATGTGTTTGCAAGATGGACCAGATCCAAAACCCACTGAAGGTAACGAGAGAATATAATACACCATATTTTATGCATACAAGTTAGCTCTGAAGCAGTCAGGCAGTTGGACTAGATGATTTTTGACGCTCCCTTCCAACCGAAATATGGTATTCTACAAACTGTGTAAATAAGAGGTGTGTAGGTGTGAGAGTGTATGCAGGAGCACGTGCCCTGCCTGTGCATCTATCCGTGCATGTGCATGCACACATACACAGCTACAGTATTAGTTGCATTTTTGCATGCACACATTTTATGCACAGGGTTGGCACAAAGTCATTGCAGGATATCTATGCTTTGCTTGAATTTACTCCCCTGCCTGACGCATTTAGAGCCCATTTGCCATGATTCGTGGTGCAGAGAAGGAAGTGTGGAAGTTATCAGTTCGGTGTTAGGTGGTCTGTGCCCTGGTGAGGAGAGGGGATTGGTGATGCTAGGTGGGACCAGCTAAGTCACAGGGGGAGGGGACACAAGAGGCCACGGTCTTCTTTGTTTTCCTTTTTTAGATGCCAACAAACCCTAAGCAATCACCTCACCTTGCAGCCACCGCACAGCCATGAAAAGCAGCTGAAATAAAACAGCCTCCTTGGAGAACACCTGGCTGTCCAACAAATTGCTGGCTGTCCCTCTCAGAGAGGAGAAAACTACCAGCCCCGCAAGTGACCTCTTCAGCAAAGTGAGCAAAGATTTGCATTGGCTTCTTCTCTCCCCAGCTATGACTTACACTATATACATACTGTTCCTCCTACTGCCTCCTGCCTGTGCCATTTTACCACCCTTCTAACCTCGTCTTTTAATCCTGCAAAAGCTGTCACGGGAAAGCCAGCATGAAGCGATGGTGTGAGTTTACAGCGTGTTGGCTACTTTGTGCTAATTCCCCATGCACAAACTTCCAGTGCATATTAAAGGACCTTCCGCAGGCAGCAGTTTCAAAGCCAGGTGTGATGCCTCGCACATCGATGCAACCCAAGGGTTTGCAGCTGGGCAGGTGGATCAGGACTCCTAAAATCATGAGTCTGGAAACTTCTGTTGTTTCCAGTTATTTTAGTGGGTGGCAATCTTTAGCTTGAGAGCTAAATTACTGTCTGACATAATAGTTTACAGTGCAAGGAGACAGCTTCTCCAAATGAATTTGACATGAGAAAGTAAAAAGTCTTTGTTATAAATAGGCTTTTATAGGTGGGATGATGTAACATCTAGTACAAGATACTAAAACAGCACTGATTGCGTTCTTTGGTGTGTCATCCTGTATATAAATCCCCAACACTCCAAAATCCAATACTTTATCAGTTAAGAATAGGTCTAATCAATAACCTACTACATTAATCGTGGTTTCTGCAATGCAGACAAGCCTTTGGCGTAATGACATTAAGACACTTGAATACATATAGCACCCTGCCTAACATCCTGTCTGCACAGAGGATAAAAACCCACTGCTGTAACCTTCATACCTTTTGCTAAAGTGCCCGATGTCTCTGCTGAGCACTGAAACTTCTGGAGATGATAAATACGAGCAACCCATCCCCAGATCCCCTCCGGAGCGCCTTTGGCCCTGGCACTTGGCCTCTTGCCACAGAGGAGGGTGAACATCCAGGCTACCTGTCTGGGATGGCAAAGGAATAATATGTTTGTTTCAAGGTAAGTGAGGCCTTAACTTAGCATTTGGGGTTGTCTCTGTGCAGATGGTAGGGGAGGGAGTGCTCTTGGCACTGCTGAGCAGGAGGTGGTTTGTCTGAGCGAGCTCCAGCTGAGGCACGAGGAGAAGGTGGAGGCACCAGTCACCACCGCCTCAGAGCTGCACTGCTTTCAATATGCAATTATATTGTCCCTAAAGGTAAACAGAAGGTTTGTGTGTGAGAAATATTTCTGTACAATAGTTTGCAGCTGAAAAGATAACACTGTTCCCTGCCTCCCACTTGGCTGTACAATTTTAATTATGTCAGGGAATCTCTCCTATTTTATATTCCATATATATTTATGGAGTAAGCTGTTGGCAAATATGACATTATTTCAAATAATTTAATGTATTTATTAAAAGAGATTACAAATCTATCCAGGCTATAGTCATTGCACTTAGGGCAACTATTATGGCTATATTATTGTTCCATTTATTTCAAAATATCTTTGGCAAGGACTGCTCCTCCATGAAGAGTGTGAGAAAGAGACTCTGTCTGATGGTCTCCCCTCTGTGTGGCAGAGGGTTCAGCTGTCCCCTTTCCCTCCTAGTCCCATCCAGGTAATCTTGCTCTAGAGATCCAGAGTAGGCCCAGGGCAGAAGGGGGACAGCCGGGTACACCCTGGCTTGTTTTTTTATTTGTGCTACTCAATTTTAGCCCAGAGTGGAACAGAGATACAGAGACAGCCCCCAGGAGGCAGAGCCAGTGAGAAGCTGCAGAGATGCTGAGGGACACAGGGGTTCCCATACATCCCTTAAGGTCTGGCCAAGGAATCCAAGGATGCCAAAACTGCCCCCTGCAGCAGTGCCAATTTTCCTCCTCCTGCTCAACTAGAGATCAGAGATCCCCCTTCACAGCAGAGGTACAACTCACCCTGAACATGGTTGACTCTTGTCATGCAAATATTTGGTGTTTCTGGTTTCACTGTTGCGAAATGAAGCAAATCTTTCACAGCACACTGGTGGTTGCAGATGTCACACATTTACCTCTTGGTACTTGAATCCTTGCTCCTTGGATATAGGGTTCGTGAACTCTCTTTGAATGGTCTGCAAAGGATGATGAAGAAAGGGAAGTCTCATCAGTGGGTTTAACTTTACAAAAAGAGTCCAAATTCATCCGAAACACATTTTGGTCTGCAAAGCAGGAAATATAGAGAACTGCTGAGCACACAGTCACAGAGTTACAGTGAGCAATGGAAGGAGACAACCTCTCTGTCACCACGGCCTTATGAGTGCTGGAATAAGAGGCGGGAGCAGAATCCACCGTGCTGCAGAATACAACCCAGACAAACCTAGATGATTTGGGTAGTGGGGCCACCAGGTCTACCTGCGTTCACACGCGCGCGCGCACACACACACAGAGTGTGGAGAGGAGGGAGGGGAAAGTCAAACCTGTTGCGACCCTGAGTGAGAAACAGAGCCTTGCTGCAAGACCACCCAGGGCAAGCAACTTCAGCAATAGGTGACAAAGCCCCCTGCACTGTCACACCCAAGCCAACGATGACAGAACATGAGATGAGCCTGTGTTTCCAACTACCCCTAACAGAAGGTCTGGTCCACATTCACCATCATCATCATTATTGTTGTTATGCTGTTGCTGTTATTTCTGCTGCATTTCTACTCTTTTGGTGCAGACAGAATCGCCATTCCTAACGTGCAGCCGCCACATGGTGACTTGCATGAGCTGTTACAAAGCTGCTTGTATAACCAAGGGTACCTGAGCGGGGATACCAGCACATTTACGTATGGAGGAGTAAAAGGGAGGACCATATCTGTATTTAAATTAGTACAAAATGTTGTTCAGAGCCTGAACAATAAGTGATCTCTATGCCTTCAAAAACCAAAGGATGAGTATGAGTAGTGTCTGACATGTCTCTAGAGCCACTCTGGAGGCGTCCCATGCTGAGATACAATTACTGCTGCTGACTAAGGTATGATTTGCTTCTGTTTAATCAGGATCTAGAGCTTTCTAGTATTTTTCGTAGGTTTAACATGATATGTTCAAACAAATAACTCTAAGTGCTGTATTTATTTATATGCAATAGATTCTGGGTAATAAGCTCATCAATAGATATGTATCTTAAGAAAAGCATAGGTTAAGTAAACCCTTCATTTATGAGATTAACCACACATCCCATCGCTATAAGCAGCTGTGTGCCATAGTCCGGAGTCACTGTGCTCTGCAGCTGCCACAGCCCCTGGAGATGACTGCTCTCTGGCAGGATACAGCCCCAACCCTGTGAGCACTCACACACGCTCACGTGCACGACGTGTCACTGGTCCAGTCAAGGTCATAAAATCAAGCATCTTTATGCCTGTTGGTAGGAGTAGAGCTGTAATAATATTTTGGGTGCTTCCTATCTTCCTGAATTGCTGCCAGGGCTGCTTGTTAGACACAACGTAGCCCATAGCATATTTTATAGGTTTCCAACTTTCAAGCACAATGGATTAGAAAGGAAGTTAATTATGCATAAGATAGAAAGATTTATGTAAATATAAAACCAATATAATGTATTATTTACATACAGCCTGTACTTACCCTAAGTAACTTCTACAGAAATCTTGGCTATCATAAACAGCTCACACCTCATTTCTGAACCTTATTCCAGAATAGAGGGGAGGATTCTGGCTACCTTAAATCAGTGCTAATATTTTCTAGTCTAGATCATATTTGTATAAGAACATAACTCAGCATAACTCAACACAGATGGACAACAAGCAGGATAAATCTCTATCATTTATTACATTTGCCAAGCGATCAAAGGTATCTAACTAGACATTTTTCCTCATTGGTTGTTTGCATTAGATATGCAAATCTCCTTTCTTGCAGAGCCATTTCCGAATATATTTGCAAGGCTATTGATGTCCATTACTTCACTTAAATATAGATCAGAAATACTGACAAATATTTTCATTCAAAGAGTTTGATCATTTTCAGATTACTCTCCATGCTAGTAATTAACCTCAGTCAACACCCTTCCATAGCACTTTCAAACACAGTTCCTAGCAAACATAAAGTTTCATAAATATGTACTAAATAACCTTAAAGCCCTTTATGAATAATTATGAGTTTTTAAGTTTTTGTGAATCTGCATATTAATTCCATGGCATAAATAATACATGAAGCAAAAATCCAGCTTGTTTGGTGTCTGGGGACAGAGGAAGAAAAGGAGGGGATAATTATCAGTTTAATGTGGGAAAATACTTAACCTAAAAGATTATCTTCAAAACTGATGACTCCATAGGTTTGTATATATGTGTGTATAAATACATATATATAAATATATATATAAAGATATATATATCTGCAGACACAGTAGAGACGCATCCACTCTAAGAATGCTTTCATTTGAAGCACGTTATGCTTCTGTCTCTGCTGTGCCATGCTGAGCTCTTTAAGTGAAAAGCCATGTGATGAGCTTAGCCTCCATATAGTCCCTCTTTCTATAAATGTATGTTCCCCCAAAGGTAGAAAATTAATGAGAGGCTGCTGACTAAAATTACTGCATTTTGCCTTCTGTGGGACATTATGGATTTAAAAGATAAGAGAGAGTGCAGCAAGTCCAAAAACAATTTCATTTCATTAATCCCTTAAGTGCCTCAGGATGAACAGCCCATGTCCAGAAAAGGTGATGCTGCACCAGCTTCTCTGTGCCTATTGCACATCAGCACAGCACTGTACCTCCGCTCCTTGCGTGCTCTGCTTCTCATCTCCACATGGAAAGCATCCAGGGAAAAGATGGGGTGGGAATGATGTATGGCTGAATGGTCTTAGACTGACACTTCTTGGATGCTCACTGACAATAAGGAAATGTAAGGCTTTTGTAGAGCCAGCTCTTGGGGCTTGGGGTTTTTTTTTTCTTTTTTGCCCACAGAGTATACAGCAAAGAAAAGGTATTTTGTGGTCAAATGTTTTTGCACATCATAAAGTGGAAACTACTATGTTTCAAAAACAGAGCCCAAGAACATATTTAATGTTTGTTTTTGTAACAGGAGCATAACTACTTCTAGTTAATGGAGTTTTTTGGGAGAAAATCATCACATTTAAATTTTATATTTTTAAATAAAGAACTCCTCTTTTTTTTTTTTTTTTAAATTAATCCACCTAGATAGTGAAAATAGATTTCACTTTTCATTTCAAGTCCGTTAGATATATTTCACTTTGTGGTCCTGCTCAGCAGGTGGCTAGAAGAACGAAAGGCAGTATTTAAACATTTTGATAAAAATAAGCAACTAAATAGCAAGGCTATTCTCTTCATTTTAACACAGAAAGAAGAAAGAAAAACTAAATTTGCACAAGAATTTTGAGAGATACAAGCACTCCCTTTTTGCTGTTGCTATTTCCTAGCCCTGCAGCATCACTGGAGCAACGCCTGGTGGTGCAGAGATGCTAGCCAGAAAGGTGTTGGGTGAGGGCGGCTGGTAGAACAAGTAGGTGAACAGCCTTGGGGGGCTGGTTCAAACCTACCCCAGCTGAAGGGCTCTCCCAGTGCGTGGGTGAGCACTCCTATAAATCCCTGAGCAGCTTTTCCCAAAAAGGGATCTCCTCCTGGCAGTGTAATGAGGGACCTCTGTGTTTGCACTCCCTGAAATACAGAGGGCGATGTCCTCATCCTGGACCATAGCATGGACTTCAGCTGTTGTCTCCCATCTTCCCATAGCCGTCCTGTGCACGGCTTCCAGCCACGCACAGCTGTGTAGTACGGCTCCCATCCACTGGAGACTGCTTCCCTCTCGGTCCTGCTCTTTGACCAGCTTGACTCTTGCCCTTGGTACCAAAAGCAATTACACGAGTGGCTGTCCTACTGCACCGGACAGGCTGGTAACCTCTGGCTGGAGAGTGGTGAGGAACAGCAGCACATGCACGCAGAGGAAACCACCTTGTTTCTCTTAAACCAGCCCTCGCTTTTATGTGAATATGGAAGTGCAGGGAAGAAGACCCCACAGAGGTAGCTGAATCCAAAGCCTGATGGGAAGTTGCTCTGAATGATTCTGGAAGTGGGTGAGGGGCTCGTGGAGGTGCTGGCAGCACCATGTCTCTTCACTGGCAGACTGCTAATTAATCTTGGTGAGTTTAAAGATTCAGCTGGAAATAGCTTCTGGAAAAATGTATAGAGCACCCCAGATTTGTTTTCTGTTAGTAAGGGGACACAGAGTTGAATGAACTATTTTGAAGACCTGTATCATGGTTAGTTTGGAATCTGCTTTGTAAACTGAGAGGTAGTTAGGAATTTGTAAACTATTATTAGTACACAGAAAAAAATACCTTACAATATTTAATTGTGGTTCCTGTGTCTCATGGAAAGATAAAGACTTCTTGTTTTTTGCACTGTGTGGATACAAACCTGTTGATGAGTGGTTTAAGCTAATTCTTGTGCGTGCTGGACTCATAATTTCATAGACTTTAGTAAGAGCTCAGCTGCAGCCAATGTTATTGGTTAAACTGTTTTCCTCTCAAGCCCACTCTGAATCCTCAACAAAAATAGTAGGCCAGATGCCCAGACTGCAGCTAGAGACCCTCATTAGGCATCATTTGCATCCTATTAACCACTGAGCTGTGGGTCATTCGCTGCCTGTCAACCATTCAAGTCATTCCTTTTGTGTTAATTAGTAGAGAAATAAGGAGTTAATGAAGATCTTATGATCTCTGATGATTCATCTTTGTTGTTTCAAACGAATCCCTGCTCTCCGAGCACTCCAATGAGCTCCTACACACCGAATAATAGAGGAATAGTCAGAGGGAGCTTACGGCGGCCTTTGGAGTGCTGTTCTCCGGGGACCTTTTGCATGGTGGGCTTTGTTAGCTAAAGATTAGAAGGAGTTAATTGCTTCAAGATTGCTCGCAGATTAGGTTACATGGTGTGTTGTATCTATGTAAGCATATGTCAGGTCTAGTTAAAAGATAGAAGATGCTTATTTTAATAAAATTATGAAAGGAAGAATTAATTTGTCATCATAGTGAAAATCTTATTTCTACTCTTAATTTGAGCACTTACAGATAAATGCAGTGCTGGTTTTGCTCTCATGTTCCTGCTCAAAAGGGGAGAGCACTGCTCCTCGCTGGGCAGGAGGTTTCCCTGGGCTGGTTTTGGCCTTTCCTGCCCCATTTGAGGACAGCAGAGCACGGCTGAGCTGTGTGGGCACTGCAGCTCCTTCCTCCCGTGGCTCCAGTCCTCCTGCTCCGAGGGGACAAGAGCTGGCCTACTTGTCTACCCCTTGCTGCAAGGTGGAAACAGGACAATCCCCGCAACCCGCACCCCAAAACACCTGGGCCTGTAGCCCCGCACCCCGGCTCCTGCAGCCCGATGCGCATGTGCTAGACTTCGCTCCTTCTTTCATGCCCGCTGACCCCTGATGGAGCTGCTTTCGGACTCTCCACTTCAAAAATCAACAAACAATGAAAACCTTCAGCCCTCCCCCCCAAAGTGATTTTCTCCAGGTTTAAGAAGAAATCATTCCTCTTTCCAGAACACCTCTGATGCTCAGGTGTGTGTATTTTCACAGCTGGCAAGAATACATTGAAGTTGTGTTTCTTTGCTTCCTATTTGCCCGCTCTCTGGAGCCGGCATTGACGCATGGATCAGGTGGAAGGGCTGGCACAAAGGTTCGTGCCTCTTCTCCCCTCAGGGCCTGTCTGCAGGATGCTGCTTCCACAGCAGGGATGATGAAACTTCCATGGACTTCCACCCTTCATGGCCTGGATGTGTTGAAAGACACCAGAAATTTAATATTCTTGTTTGTAAACCAGAGCAGGCCAATAAGGAACAGGTTCTTGCTGTAGAGGATAGTTGCTGCTCTTCTTGCCATGGTGGCAGTAACTTACAGAAAGAAGCTGAGCTGCTCCATCAGTTGGCAGCCCCATGCAGAAGCTCTGTGTAACCGCTTCTCCTCTTTCTCCTTGCTGGATTTATGAATGGCACCTGAGTTCTTCTTAAAAAAAAAAAAAAAAAAAAGGCATCTTCCTTTTATTAAAAAAAAAGAAAAAGAAAACCCAGAACTGAAATTAATTATTTAGGTTTGCCAAATATTGTGAAAGTTTTTATTTAGGCCTTTTTTTCCCCCGTACACCTATTGGATGGAAAATAAAACTAATTATTTGTTCAGCTATGTATTAAAGTGTCTGTGAATGCTGGGGTGCATTTTAGCAAAGAGTAATATCCTAAAAGATGTAAGGATCTGTGCAAAGCATTTTGGGTAAATTCTGAAAAATGCGCTGCTCACTCATCTCTCTTTTAGCTCTCACAAACATTTAAAAATAGCTGTTTTCTTGTTTGTGGAGGAACACTGTGCAAATCGCAAAGATGTATTTGGCAAAAGCCTTTTTTACATCTTATTGTGAAAATCATTTATAATTCATGTCTTTCTGGCAGTAAACAAAAGCTTAGTGCATCCTCTGTGGCCGGTACAGAGGCTTTGCACTGCCCGGCCGGTCAGGGGGAGGATGCAGGAGCTGCTGGGCAGGTCAGTATGGATGTCGGGATGCCGTGCAGAAAGCCTGGCCCCTTGGTGCACCACATAACCAAGCCGCGGCGATGCTGGTGCTGGCATCCTGATGTCACCTGCAAGAAGGAGATGTACAGCAGAGGCTTTTCCAGGCAGCAGCACCATGAGCCCAGCGACCTAAGGATCAATGCGGCATTTACTGAATAACTATTTGGATGATTCGTTACATTAAAATCCCTCTCAAGTTTAATTCCTCTAAATGAAGAGACATTTCACACTGCTTGGATGTTAAAGGAAAAAAAAACTCTACCCTGCCACTACGCATGCATACAAGAGGAAAAAAGGGAGGCCAGTACAAGTGATAAGGAAAGAAGGCTGTGAATTGAGTGACTTCAGAGAGGAAATGGGGATGTAATTAGAGGCAAATTGGGCACCGGAGGAACTGCAGGGAGCGGGCAGGGGTGGGAGCAGAGACACAGCCTGTGCTGCCCAGGTCCTCTTCAAAAACCCCACAGCCAAAGACCAGCAAGTAGGGCCACTCCTTAAGCATCCCCTTAAGCCTATCCTAGGTTTCAATGCTCGCAGCAGCAGAGTGGCAGCTATAAGGGTTTTTTTTGACATCAATCAGAAAGAGTCAGCTTTTGCATGGGGGCAGGAGGAGGAGGACGAGAGAGAGAGAGAGAGAAGAGGAAAAAAAAATAAGCAGAAGTAATTTATTCGGGATCTTTGAGAGGATAATAGCCAATTATTTGTTTATAACACTGGTTAAATTTTCATTAGGCAGATTAATGGAATATCATGTACTGTCAACATTGGACTGAGGGGTGGTCTGTAAGAGATAAACGGGCAAACAGTCGATGTGTCTCCCTGAGTAAATTAGTTTTTGCTTTCCTGTTTTTCATATGAAAATGGAAAGGTGGACAAGGTGGTGCATTTTAAAACAGGTCTCAAGATGGGCCAAATCAGTTAAATATGAAAGCAATTCCGGTAATAAATACATTATAATAACTTAGCATCGTGCCTATCATTTTGATTTCATGAAAGTCTGGGATAATGTAGATTTTTAACCTGCTCTCTTAATACACATTTCCTCTTCCTGAACTTCAGCGTTTCTTGCTGTGAGGTGAAAGCATATTACTTTTTTTGCCTGATTTTTCTGTGTAATCTGTTCGGTATTACAGCTGGTAAGTGCTAGAGGCTCACAGCTCTTTCTTGTGAATTCTGGTATTATCATCCTGGATACCATGAGCAGTCCCCTCTAAGTACTGTATTATCAGCATCAGAACCCCTGAGTGGTTATGGTTGCATATAGTGCTCTTCTGAAGTCAGAATATTTCTACAACACTTAACGTATTAGCCTGGGATTTTCAGACAAGCCACGGAGTGACAAGACACCCAAATTTCAGTTGGAGTCAGGCCCAGAAGTCCACTTAGCCTCTTTGAAAATCTCAAGCCATCTTGCCCAAGACCAAACCATGCAGAAGTTCTGCTCAGCCTCACCACCACCAGTTTGGTGGTGGCATTACATAGGCAGATGGGAAGGAGAGGTGCCCAGCAAGCACACGGCTCTGTAAGGCACTGTAGGTTTAAGAGACCCCCAAAGCATTTCAGCCAGGCTCGACCACTAACAATTACAGAGCACTGAAATGGCCTCTTGCTATTAGGAATAGAAAAATATTTATTTCTGATGATATGTGATTATGGCAATGCCATGTCAGGTGTCTGCTTGCAGACAACACTTGGTGAAATTAGCACTTTTAGATCACAAGTCAGCTTGATTTTTAGACTGCAAAGTGTTTCCAAGAATAGTATTCATTCTTACACTTCTTAAAATGGCAATTTGAATACCTATCTATACAAAAAAATTATCTGATATTTTGTTTACAAAACCCCCAAGTATATACACAATGCTAATAAAAATTCTTAGATATGATGGGGAAATGGCTCACACTTCTTACATGTTACCCTGACCTCATCAGAACACCTGTAAAGAAAACATAGCTGAGAATTAAGTAATGATGCACGGCACTGGTCTGAAACAGTGCTGCTTGGATTTGTTGTTGCGGTCAGCCTTCTTCAAAATCCTCCTCTCATACATTTGTAGACCTACCTTTGGAAGTCATTTTTCCCTATTTTCTGCTGCCATGCAGCATGGTACTTTGCCAAGTGCTAGCAGCAGGTGCATTTCCACTACTAGGACTGAGATGTTCAGACTCAACAGCACTGAGACTGGGCAGGGAGAAGAGCAATGTCAGCCTGCCTCTGGACCAATCAGTGTCTTTGTACCGATCTTGAGAGAGAAGAAAGTTCACCCCAGATTTTAAAATTCATTTATCTCTCAAGTGTTATACTATAGATTTATTTTTTTTTCCAAGTAGGAGGTGTTTATTGACATGTATGTGTTTCTGGCCTATAAGCAGCTTGTACATGCTTGATGGCTCTAACTTTATTTTATTCTCCTCCTGAAAGCGTACAAGTCCTGTTTTCAAAGCAACCAGGATTTTAGCTGCTAAGATTCTTAGATGAGGCTTTGCTTCCTGTATATAGACCCAGTTGCCCTGGTCCTGCAGGGAACTCTGATATGTAGAAATGGTTTTCACTTTGAACAGGGAAAAGGTCAAAACTCTGACATAGGAATTCCATTTTAAAAAGTGTTTTGTTTTTAAGACAGCAAAATGGCCACTTTAAAACATTCCACTTTGATCATGTCAGAATGTTATAAGAGAAGCAGACATATTTTAAAATGTACATTTAAAGATGAAATGATCTGAAGAAATTGAATTGAAACAAAAAGAAAAAAAAAGAGCGCCTAGGGAAACACTACCCTGGAATTTGAGCCTGTTTTTATCAAAATCAATTTTAAAAAATCTCAGTTTTGATGGAAAAGAGTTTTATGATTGGAAAGTCCCTCTGAAAAAAAAAAGCTGGTAAATGTTATTGAGTTGTTGAGTGCACTGTGCTGAAAAACACACATGGCAAAGTATTTTTTTCTTATATAACCAGACTCACTACTGTAATCCATTAATTTGAAGTGATTCTTATTTCCCTTTAATTACACCCATATAAAAGTGGTGTAAATGAGATCAGAATAGATCCCTGATGGCAATGCCCTGTGAACTATGCCAAATGCTGTCCTGAAGTACATTTTCTAGTTTTCATTCTATTTTTGATTGAAGATTGTTGCTGTGGTGTAGGATCTATGCTGGCATCTTTAAGGAGTTAAAATGTTTGCTAGCAAAATTACGGACGTCTGTAATGAATGGGATTATCTGTACTACTCATCAGTGCAGAAAGAATAGCACTAATAGCGCAAGTAAATTCTCATCTTGCAGATGTTTTTCTGTTTCATCTTGGAAGAGAATCTGTTCACTCATAAATCTTACTTTGGCTTAAAAAAAAAAAAAAAAAAAGAAAAGAAAAAAGAAAAAGAAAGAATTAGTATTCTAGCAAGTCCTCTCCGTGGAATGACATTTATCATTTTCAATGTAAATGAAATGTTGCAAGAACTGGTAGGCTCTATTCTCCTCATATGTATTTGTGAATTCTGGAGAAAAAACATACTACATACTTCATTTCAAATACTGGGAAGTATGAAGTCCATCCCACAAACAATTCCTAAAAGGCATGGTAGCAACTAGTAAAGGTGTTGCTCCAAAATTGCAAATTGAAGATTTGTTATAGTTCCACTGAAGAAAAATATTCACCAAGGAAGAAATTAATTCTCTCCCTGTATTCACCCACAGACATCCCATTTATGTGAATGGAAGATACATGTGTGTATGTATGTGGAGGTATCTTTTTTTCTAACAAACAGCCCATGTGATAAGCTCATAAGCGTTTTGTGAAATATTTCTATTTCCTTTGCTTGCTGTGAGCCAGACTTTTCTCACAGGCAGAAGGATATAATTAGCAAAAGCATCAAAGTAGACATATTTTTAGCAAGTATATTTCATTTCCACAGCATTCTTCCAAAACCTTCCATTTTTTCAAAAAAATAATCCCACCCACTTGTCCATAACAAGGCAAAATGTGAGATTCAATTTGTGCACATGGTTATCTATCATTTTAGAGGATGACAAGTTCCCACCTCCCTAAATGAACAGGTCTGCTTTCACTGAAGAACTAATGAAGTCTGACCCTCTATTAACTATAAAAGGAGATGCAGTTTCTTTTTCTTTTTCTTTTTTTTTTTTTTAATCATGTTAATGCAATTTATCTACCGCATAGGGAGACTAATCTCCACGTTTCAATACATTGGTTAAAACGAGGTGGTCTCTATACCATTTTGGGATTAGTAAATCTACTACAGACTTGCCTGTTTCCTGGGATGTGGTTTTCTCTTTACAGGCAATCTCTATTAGTGCCTCTTACCTGGAGAACTCAAAATAACTGGCCACAAACTGTGTGCAGACTGAGGCATTTAGAGGAGACTAAATCAGAGAGGCCGCCAAATTCCATTAAGCGATGGTTGTGCTTGGTCCCTCATCGTTCTTAAATCCCTTTGGAAATCCTAACATTGATTCATGCTAAAGAATCAAACGTGCTGTATAAAGCAAGTGGTTAGGTGACAGCTCTGTTAACAGAACGAATAAAGTCACTCTCTGGTGACTCTCCAAAATACCTTCTGAAACGGCCTCGTGAGATCTCTTGGCATGCTATCACACATTACTTTCATTTAGAACAACTGATAGCATCCTGAGACTCACAGATATGATCTCTGCTTCCAGTTATATTTGAGTCTCTGATGACAAAATTTGGCCAACTCAGTTTTAAATACAACACCTAGAATGTTAACAAAATATGTTTCACGTGGCTGGTAAAGTGGCTGCTTTTTATTTCAAAGCCATGAACTTCAAAGGCTCCTTGGATTGTGTGTGTGTGTGTGTTTTCTTTTAAAAATCTTCATACTGTTTCTGTCTTTTTTCTCACTATCAAATAGATCATTACATTTTCAACACTTAAGGACAAAAATTCTTCTCTCAGATCTGCATGGCAGATCTTAACAGTAATATTCAGCTCTTCCCCACATGCAGGGAACTCCTGTTGACATCAAGGAGAGAACTGGAGAAATGTACAGGTAAGTCTGAGGAGAACACCGGCACCGAGACCATCCAAGGTCTGATGGGAAATCTGACCCCTGTTTTCCAAATAGCTTGGAATTTTGGTGCCAAGTTTCCCCCACATTTTTGGCAGATGATCTTAAGGAGCCATTGAACATCCATTTTGTGAAAACAACAGCATTAAAAATTTCAGGCTCGGTGTTGAGGGCCATGTTGATGGTCCCACTCGTCCATCTGCATGCTATTCCCTAAATACTGTGCTGTATGTTTTTCACGAGCCTTGGCATCAAGAAGTTTGCGTTTGGAGTTGTGTTTATTCCTAACCTACAGACTCATTAACAATATGAACCCCATAAAAAGTATCAGCTGATAGCCAAGGAAAGGGACATTTGTTTTTTTTTATTGGTTTTGTTTGGGCTTTTGTGGGGGGCTTCACTTCATCTCTGTTAATGTTAACACAGTATTGGTGAGACAGAAGAAACTTAGCTGCTTATTACAGTACCAAGCACTAGAAGGTTGGTCTGATCTCCATTAACTTGTAAGGCTTTGTTTCATTTCTCTTCCAATTTTTACCATGAGCGCATTCATAGTACTTTTCTAAACATCTCCTTTTCCCATATCTTCAAACAATGAAAACAACGCAGATGCCAAAAAAGCCCAGTATGAAAAGGAATAGCTCAGCCATGTTAGAATGTCTTCCCCAAAACCCAGCTACCATGGAGAAGGATTAGACATTTAAATGGGCACATTTTTAAAAAATGCCATTAGGATAGATTTGTTGCTTCACTTCTCATTTCAATCTTCCCTTGTGTATGTTTAATGAATAGCACAAGAAGGGTGAATAAGTTAAATAAGGCAAATAAGACCATGGTTAACTTAACTGGTTATATGATTAACTCTTTGCTCTAGCTATTTTGCTCATGTGGGAATGTTTGTGCATGCTATGAAATGTATATTCAAAATCAATGGTTCAGTTATTTAAAGTTGTAAGGTTTTTATTTATACAAATGTACTTCTGCTGTCAAATAAATGCAGCTTCAAGGGAATCTTACTGCTAGCAAAATTCAGACCAAGATCCAGGATGATGGAGAATCAGCCCTTAAGTACCCTTTTATAGCACTGGTGCAAACGTTTCGCAGACATACCCTAAGTGACCTCTGTAAAGGACTTTTTGTGGAGAAGAACTCTGCCTTTGGTACTGTCACCTCTCAGTTGCAGCCATACCCCCATGATGGGACATGTGAAAGCAAACATATGATTGTCCCCCCTGTATGCGTGTATGCAGCCCCCCAGCCCACAGCCAAACCAGCAAGGAATAAAGGGGATGTGAGAAATAGCCAGTGATGACTTATCTCCACTATGTTTGGGCTCACAGTTGAAGTTCGTGTGTTAGAGGTTTGATTGCACTGATTTCTCTCTGCAGTCAGCTATAGGCACATGTGGAAGGTGATTTTGACCTTCAGCTCACGTGAAAGCAATTTGGCTATCTATGCCTCCATCGACTGGGAAAGATCCTGGGAGGATGTTACTGCTGGATTATGGTGCTGGTTTCTAAAGAGAGATGAATCTGAGCCATGCTACAGAGGTACAGGTCTTGTTAACCACGAGGAATTATAGATAGGAGTGCAGGCATGGGGCAGCCAGCAGTCCTTTAGGAGACTTCTCATCCCTGCTGCTGCTGGCTGGTCTGGGAGTCATGTAGAGGAGCATCTTTCAAAATTCAAAATTTGGAGGCGGGACACAGTGTCTCACACTGCTCCCTCCTGGCACGAGTGAGGTTTCGACAACTAAGAGTTTTCAGTACGTGTGCCGTGGATTCCAGTCCTGCTTTATGCAAGTCATTCATAAATATTTGCACAAAACTCACTGATCCACAATAAAAAGAAAATAACAGAGACTGAATACAAAGTTTGTGCGAGTAAATGTGCTTAAAATTTCAAATAACTGTTCTGTTGGCTGTCTTCTTCAGTCACTCTCATCTAGCAGAGCAGTGCTTGAATCTTTCCTTCATTCTGCATTGCTGGACTCTGCTATTTCAAAACACTGCTTAAATACCCACAATTTTAAATTCAGAAGCTGAATGGACACAGGCTATAACAAAAGACTCATGTGAGTCTTTTCTATCTCTGTCATACCAGTGAAGTGACAGGAATAGGATTCAGTCTGTTAAACAGCTTTTGGCCCTACTCAGCAAAAGAAAATGCACCACATTCTATAAAATTCATATTTTAATATTTGTGATAATTTGCATGTAACAGAGGGAGGAAACATGATGTGTAATTCAGCTACTTAAGGTGAAGGTGTTTTTCTGCCTTTTGCTGGGTAATGGGAAGATTCATGGTAACATGTGACCTTCCAAGAGTGTCTGAAGGGCACCTTTGACCTACAGCAAAGAAACATTTTTCCAAACTTGCTAAACTGTGCGTACAAAAGAAGCACATTCCTGTGCTGCAAATCAGTGTATGTCTTTCAGCAGAGACTAGTGTGAATTCCAAATTTTTAACAACGCCCAATGATCTGTTTACACAGAAGCTTTCAAAACATTAGTAGCAAAAAAATAAATAAATAAAAAACCTGATCTGACGGGTTTTTCTTCCAAATTAGGGGAATTACTTGGAATGGTGTCTCTGTCTTCACCCATAGCGTTTGTTTTCTGTGCATGCTTATTACAAGTTAACATGGGAGACTGACATTTCCTTATACTTTAGAGCCGACATGAAAACCTATCCAAACTTTGCATCCTTAATCTCCATAATAACACAGAAGCAAAGAATTATGTCTGATATTGCTGCTGGATAAGCATTGCTGAACTGTGCTAACACTTGCTGGCATTCAGGCCCAGCTTGCACCAAGTACAGAGGCACCATGGATGCTTGAGGGATATTTTGGGGAGCATGAACTCCCTGTGGATTTCCTGGTGAGGACAGAGGTGAGGGAGGAGACTCTTGTAGGTCTGGTGCAGGCTTGGGACGTGCTGCCTGGGGGCTGCAGCCCACTGCCCACATCCAGCATCACATGGGGAGTTGGGAAATTCTCTGAGGTTATTGTTCCCTTTTTATTTTAATTTTGGAACCCGCATGTATTTTTTTTATTGTTGCTTTTGCCCATCACGATTTTTCAGCAACACGTACCCACCACAGCTTTAGGATAAAATGGAAAACCAAATAAATCAACATATTACTGATGATGGATTAAAGCTATTTCCAGCAGAGGAATCTCCTCTCACTGTGCATCTGTTGAGGGTGACTCTGTTATCCTTTTGGGCATCCTTTAGGTGCGGTAATTAGTACCAGCTGTAACTGGTACCAGCTGTAAAAGCTTCAGCTCTGGAAGCTGCAGAACATAGACCCTTAGGGGGAGAGCGTGCTCTCAGCGATGGGCATAGGGGATGCAAGAGCAAGACACGTGCTGGGATGACCACATGCCCCGTGTGACAGCCAGCTGGGGGCGGGAGGGGGGATGTGGCCATGCTATTGTACCACATTAAAGGATACGTCACCACGAAACACACTTAGCGGTGTTTTCAGTGTTAGTGTTTCATGCATTTCATTTATATTTCAGGATTGTTATGAAGCAGGCTGATAATTACTTAGAGTTCTTGAATTATTCTTAAATTGTTGCAAAAATAAAATATTGTAGGACTATTTCAGCTTGCTCAGATACTATCTTCCTTTGTACAGCTGGTACTGCATTTTCTTTCTGCAGCAAAGTGTCCGAGGTCAGAAAGTGCCTTCCTTTTTGTCTGGTCTCTATTAACTGTAGCTGGAAAAAGTTGTCCTCTAACAGATTTTTTCCCCAGCATGCCTTCTTGGGACTGATCCTTTAAATTTCACAGAGCCAAGCTGATACAGCTTTTGAATGAACTTGCTGCTATTTACTCTTGCTCTCTCCCTTTTCCAGCTGGTAAGTGTTAACTCACGTTGCCTTCACTTGCAGGTTTTCATTTCTTATTCCTGGGAAGTACATTTTCACATAGAGGGGGAAAAAAAGAAAAAGAAAAAAAAAAGACATAAGTTACAGCAAAACCATTTAAACACAGATGTAGCCATTTTATGATTGTTGCTATGACAGCTTGGCAAAGGTTATGCATACTGTGAAACCTATCTTCTGAAGAGAGAGATATCCATATACCAGCAAAGGAGGAAGGCAGAATCCAGCCTCATCCAGGCTGTTTATTTGGTAGGGAAAGGAAAAATGTGGAAGGAAGCGCTGCCCATTCCAGTAGCTCTTCCATTTCACCAGCCAGCATAGAAGTGGAGGTCAGGACCACTGAAATAACAGAAGCAGAAGATTTGTTTTGGCAATGGGAAGATGAGGTGGAGATACCTCCCCCCACCCCCCGGCTATTCAAACAGAATTTAGCCCAGACAAGTAGGGAAGAAGGACAAGTCTACCAGAGAAAACTTCCTGTCTGAAAGTAATATCTGTTAATCCTTGTAATGCTGCGCAAGGTTCAGCCCTTAATGTAGACACGGACGCGGCATGTTTAAAAATATTCTTTGTATCTCATAGCACTCCTATTCATTAGGAGTAAAGCTGTATTTAGTGTACTGTGAGGTAATACCTGCCAGTTAATTCATTTCCTAATATGACACACTTCTCAGTGTAAAAAAGGCCAAGAGGAGTTGAAGGTCCCTGTCAGAGTTCCTAGAGAAGCATCATTAATATCCCAAGAAATCTTCACTGAAAATCAACAAACTAACCAAGAACAAAGAATTCTATAAAAGTGTCAGAGTCACAAATGTAGAGGAGATGTGCTTCAAGCTCATTGCAATAAATGCATCTACCATGACTGCTTTCACCCTTGGGGAACAAGTCTGTTAATTTTTTGTTCTTAAAATGGATTTACATTAAATCTCATCTTGATGTAAATTCTAAACTTTAGTTAAAAGTTCAATAAATGTAAGCCAAAATAACTACCGAAAAATTATTTGAAACCAAATTAAATGTTTGGTTATTTTTTTTAAGCTACCTTAGGGAATGGTTACTGGATATAAACTTATCTATTATTTACATTATAGAAAATATTCTAATATAGAGGATAAATTTATACGCCTTGTTTAAGCTAGGTTATTCCAGGGGTGAATTTGGCCCAGCAGGGTTTAAGCTGTTCTTAACACTATCAGAATATCACAAGTCTTTTTTTAGCAGTATTCATCTCATAAATGAACAATTTTAATACTGTAGGATTTATAATTACTTTGCACATTTCATACATATAGCACAAAAGATTCAAATACAGCATTTGCTTTGATAGCCCATTATGCCTGACATGAATTCCCTATCACATCTTGTTAGGGAAATTTATCTTATGTGGGAGATTTTCAAATTACATTTGCAAAATATACAAACACCAAATGAGTCTGTAGCTTAAAAATAAATGAAGGAATACAAATTTAACGGCAATTACAATCATTTTGAACAGCATTTGACAGTATTTCAGGATATTTAGTCTTGAATTAGCCCTCTCCCTGCAAGAGGGAATGCAATGGGAGCAATGATGTTTTTTCTTGGTATTTAAAGTGGTATGAGAAATTGCAGGGAGAGGGAGGGACATCACCTCTGCAGCTGCCACCCCTTAGTCACCCATTTCTCGTGGTCTTTCTAGTCCCTGCACCCACCCATGTCCCTGCGCATCCCTGGCACCTCCAGGTCTGGCTGAACAGCCGCAGGGGTGGCAGGATGTCTCTCTCTTCCAGCCCTTGAGGAATATTTTCAGCATCTTTCACCCCCATCCCTTGTCCCTTCCCCTCCCAGATGTGTTGAGGCATGGGTAGGGACAGAGAAACCACCAAGTGCTCACAGATGAAGGGTTGAAGTTGCTCACACCACCCCTGGTGGCACAAACACATCCCCATACGCCTCCACAAGCTCCTTAGGGACTGGGAGGACCAGGAATACATTAACCCCCCTCCTGTCTTCCAAGAGTCTCACCCTGCTAAGAGCAGAGGCCGTGCCCTCCTTGGGCAGCGAGGGTGACGCAGGGAGCAGGGCAGGGGTACCTGCCACACAGGTGTAACAGTGCCTGTGCCCCCCCGAGCCGCTCACGGGTGATGCCGAGCTCCTTCCAAAGGCAGCATAGCTCCAGGCAAATCTGCTCCGCAGATTGTTTCCGTCCTGTGTTCCCTATGGTTCTGGCTCTGTCTGTGTGCTGTAGATATAGTAACTTTGCAGCTTGTAAAGATTTGTCTGCTCTCCCCCCAATCCCCCACTCACTCCTTACATCAGGGGTTCGGAGAAGCACGTTGGCATTAGAGGTACTGGGAAGCACAGCTTGACACCGGAGACTTCCGCGTGCCACGTGCTCCGGCGAAAGTGAGTCCCAGACCCCATCCTCCTGCCTAGTGAGCTCTAGCAGCTAAGGTCATGCTAAGCTATAGGGAAGCCAAGATGTCAAAAAGTTGTATATTCCTGATGTTCAGTCATTGAGGCGCTCAGCCGAGAGAGTGCTGGAGAAACAGCTGATATTTGGCCGGTACCTCTAGACGTTACAATTGCATAAAGGCTCACTAACAATAAATAGTAATAATGAGGTTTTATGACTTCCTGGCTCCTAGTCTTACCAACAGTCCCCCAGGAATAAAGCCACGCATCTTGGAAGGGCTCCAGTGGGAAGCTCAGCGCAGCTGCTCAACAGAGGGTCCCCAGGAGCCCGTTACCTGCTGCACCAACCTCCGTGGTGCCTTGTGCTACGCACAGCTTCCACTTAATGCACCCATTTTGCAACTTCTCATGCTCCAGCTGTCTGAGAAGTAGATATAAAATCTCTTTGCCCTCTCCCACCATACACTTGCAGAGCAGCTGCATTTCCCTGCTCACGGTGGCCCCTGAGCATCATAGCAGAACCAGACCTACAGTCTGAAACTCGGTTTTATGAGAAACCATGCTGCTCCCCCCACTGTCAGCTCTGTGTGAGACGAATTTCTGTATTCAGTGCTCCTGCTTGATTTCACCCACTTTTTTCCCAAACACACAGTCCTGCAAAATGTGCGTTTCTGTGTTAATAGAAGAGATTTCTCACCTAGCGTGTGAAGGAATGAACACCAAAGGCTGGGTTTGGGAGTGATTTTTAAGAAGATGCCCAGCACGTACATCTCCTGATACTCAGCTCCTGAAATGGTTACATTTCACCAGGACTTCTGCACAGAAACAGATTTGGGAATGGAATTTGGTCCAGAATATCTGGGATCATCAGACCCCTTATGCATGCCCACATTGGCTTTGCAGAATGAGTTTCACCTACAAGTGAGCAAACAAAACCTTCTTCCTGTAACAGAGGTGGAATTGTAAAGCTCGAGGGCTGCAGCTCCCTGTCTGATGCCTTGGTATGCCAAGTTGGAGCAGAGAGTAAATTTCATACAGCCGAGTTATAAACCCCCTGAAAATAGGTTTTATTATGGAAATGCAAACACAAGCACTACTATAGCAACATGAAAGGCTCTGCTATAATAACGCTTAGATCCAACCCTTTGTGCACAATTGGCATAGAAAAGTATTTTATTTTTGTCTTTTTTTTTTTTTCCTGGTACATATCAGTGTCACTTCACAGTTGGTCTCATTTTATAACAAAATGCATAACAATTGTTAGTAATCCTCATTTGCAGCTAGGGACTGAGAAGCACTGTCTCAGACTTTACTTTCCCTGTCAAACATGGCTAAAACAGCTATTGACATTTGGAACAGCCATTCCTGGAAAGAAAGATTTGATGTTCACAGTTAACTAAGCAGAGTGTCTATCGAGTTTAGTGTCTCTCACGCTCTGTAAAGCACTAGGCTCATTGACCCAGCTTTGATAATCAGTTTGCTTTAGCTGAGAAGGAAAAAAAAAGAGAGGCAGGAGAAAGTGGGAATCATGAAGGTCCTCAGTCTACGATACCCTCTTTTGCTGTAAGTTCAAATGCTCTGCATATTTTCAAAATCCTGAGATTTCCCTTAAAATGTCCACATGTTTATATTTCTGTTTTTTAGTTAAGAAAAGAGAGGGATTTCATTGTACTCATACAATTTCCATCATATAAAGAAGGTCAACCTCTTATGGGAAACCGTGATTTATTCCAATCCGTTGGGGTGGGGGGATGCAAGCCAACTTCTAATTAGGAAATAATATGTTGCAACTCAGAGGAATAAATGTGCTGTCCTCAAACTTCCTAGCACTCTGCGTTGAGTCACCCAGCCCTACGGTCCCCAAACGTAACAATTTCATTGCCATGGATGGAAAGTTCTTTTAAAAAGACACATTTTGCTTAAAGTACTCAAATGAGTAGTTCTACTACGTTCAGTGCATCCAGTCCCATTGTGACAGTCAGGTTATCAGCATTCAGCCACATGCCTTCACCGTGAAAGCAATCCCTTACCTGTGCCTATTTTCCTAAAGTATTTTTAATGATCAGGAGCATGAATCTCTATTTCACATGGTCAGACACATCCCTGACACTCAGCCAGCCTTCTCCTCATTTCTCTCAGCAACTTTAGCAAATTTATTTTGACTGCAGTGGTCCTGGTACTTTAATGCGCAAAGCATCAGCTTTCCACAAGTGGTTAAGATAACAGAATATTTAAAGACTGGTTTTGTTTGTTTGTTCTTAATCTGAACATCCCGTCCTCTCAATAGTTTAATTAATGACTATACATAAATTAAATAACTCTAAGTAGACAGTTTACAGATGAGATATTTTGGCTTGGCACAGGACAAATGGAACACATTCTGAAATATCTAAATAAACCTACCCTTTCAAGATTTCAAATATCTTTCTCTTTTTTTTTTCCCCTGTACACCTCAGGATGTGTCTCCAGCTGGAGAAGGCCAGGCAAGTGCCATGTGTTTGTAATACACATATAACTGTATTGGCTCTTCTGCTGCTATTGTGGTGCTTTTGGAGATACTCTGCATAAAATAGAAGCCTCTGCAGAGCGGTGAGATCAGATTGCCCAAGCCAATCTAGATTATCTTTTCATTTTGATGCTCTGCTTCCATAAGAGCTATCTAGGAACAACTACTAAATTTTATCCAGTTTTTAAAAATTCACATACAGGATTATTTGTCCTGAACTTTTGCAGTTTGGACCAGGAGGCATTATTGTCTTAGTCTCCTGACCAGAGAGAGAACAACTGAGGTCTCATATTTTCAGAACAGAATAATCTTTACTGGATATAAAATGCAAAGCTACAGTGAAGTCAGGAATCAGCAAGGATTTGCCTCTGGTGGGCATCTGGCCCTCAACCAGCCCCACTCAAAGCTATTTACAGAGGCTTAGAGGAATTTCCAGCAGTCTTTTCACACATAGATAGTTTGTAATAGTTTGTTGTTTGGGATCCTGGATTGTGTATTCATCAGTTTCCAATGATTTGTTGTGACAGTACTTAAAGGACTCACGAGTGATATTCTCCAGGCAACTAAATGAATAGCATATTGCTATGAGCAAAGGTATTTTTACTGTTCTTTTACTGACTTTTATGTGTACTCCACAACTGGATTATTTAATATGCAGATTCTTTTTCTTCTTACTATTATTTTTTTTAATTGGAATAGCTTGTTATGTCCCTCCCAAAAGTAAGACAATAATGCAGAACCTAACTGGGAAAGGTTTTTTATTTAGTGTTGGAAGTTTTGTCTGCTTGTGATCTACAGGGGCTTGCCTGTTGTGGACTCGTTTTGTGTGTGGATTTGTTGCTGTTGTTGTTGTTTTTCAGTTATTTGACTCATTTCAATGGTGAAGTAATTATTTTTTTTCTGAAAACTTTCCATCAAAATTGTCTCTTTTTTTCATTCCTAGCTTTCTCTAGACATTCAGCCAGTCTGTTTCCTGATTTTTATAGTCTGGTTTATCGCCATTTGCCTAAGAATCTGTCATTTTTTTCTGATGCTTGTTGGTCGCTGATCATTTTTAATTTATTGCCACTTCCTTATTTTTTTCATCCTATTTGTCGACGTAGTTATGGCTGGAGTATGCACACAATCAGTAACGCAGTCAGGGAATACTTCACCTTTTCGCTAACAGAAAAAATCCCTTGGAATGATTAATAGATGAAATGTAGAATGTGCAGCATTTCAAAGTTGCCAAAACTTGTGGAATATTTTACATTTCAATGGAGTCATCTGTTTAACAGCCCCTGTTTTGTTTTGTGTATTACTCTCCCATACATATGCTTTTGGTTTTGAATCTTTATTGGTTTTGTCCTTTATTTCCACTCTTTCCTTAGTACAGACACATAGGAAATCATAACTGAAATAATATTCATAGTTTGGTGTATGGTGTGAATAGAAGCAAATACTCCCTGTTTCCATCTGAGAAGCAGACCAGGATGAAAAAAAAAAAAATTAATTAATTTGTATCAGACCTGGTGCGGTGATGCTTAAAATGGAAGCAGGATCAAATCTTTATCATTTTTAATAAAAGAAACAGGTTCAAGAAGAAAAAACAAATACAACTAGCTGAAATGTTCTTGCACTGAATTATTAATCAAATTCTTGAAGATGTTTAGCCCATCACTTTGTCAGGTAAAGCTCCTCATGAGATTTGAAAGCGTATTTACTTACTTTGTTATTAAGAAATATATTTGGAGGTTTAAAAAGAATGGATCAAATTCTGTTTTATGCAGAGTATTAAATTTATGCTGTTGGAGCCGGAAGTAAAATATGGTCTATGGTTTGTAAACCCTAAAACGTTTTTAGCACTTTGGGAGGAAGTTCAGAATGACTGTTTAAAATCTATTTCCTTTTAGCCTCATTGCTATATGTCATCTGTTAGAGAATATCCACTAGCACTATTAATAGCTAAGGGAAACAGATATTTCAAGATTTTGTTGGGGGGGGGAGTAATCCACAAGAGCAATGCTTTCAGAGCTGATATTACCTATAATTAATTGAATAGTGGTACTGTTGTGGTTTTTTGTTGTTTTGTTTTTTATTTTTTTAAATCCTGTTTGAAGGAAAAAATGTTCTTTAGCCATGTAAAAATACAGGAATATGTATAAGAACTAATTGCTTTACCCATACAGCAAGATGTCATGTTTCAGTGTACTGATATGCGCAATATCCTTAACTATCTCTGAAACTATTTCATTAACTCCAAAACTAGCAAATAAAATTTGCACTTTTTGAGGTAAACAATGCTCATTGTGCCAACAAGCATGAGGAAGATCGGAAGTAGTTCCCGACCGGTGAGATATTGCCTGAATCCACATCTCAGCAAGACTCAGAAGCCCATTTGTAATTCCAGACATGAAATGAGGATCAGGAAGGGGACACTTACATGCTGAGATGCTTCGTTTACTCAGGGCCTTCAAACCTGCCCCTTCTGCTGCATCAATCCCAGAGCTGGTTGAATCACTGGCAGCAATCCTGCTGGCTGCTGGGGATGGAGCAGGCATGCAAGTGAATCGTTTATACCAGGGAAATGTAATCTGCAGCCAGCGCTGCCTTGGTCAGGAGCTACAGCCAGGGTTGAAGTCAGAGGGCTAACAGGGACAGGAGGGGAGGAGAAAGAGAAGTGTCTCATCCATATTCTCAGAGCAACTTCAGCACTCCTTATCCCAGGGAGAGGACCGTTGCTTGGCTCTTGCTGCCTTTAATCACAGTGTTTCACAGGTGTTTTTCTTGAATCCGCAGCCCCTGGAGTCATGTGATTATGCGAGACTTCCCAGTTTTATTGAAGTTGAACTCTCTCTGCAACCAGCAGAGCTAGAATTTTGAACATTAAAAGCCTCAAACGCAGAAGAATAAAATAAAAAGATTCCAGAACTCATTATTAAAACAAATATCAAGGGCATGACTCCTCATGTTCATAGACCAAAGGAGTGGACACTTTTTACATGCATGGTAGGCTCATACTCACCTGCCTCAAGAGACCACAATGAAAGCCCAAGTGTGCGAGCCGCAGTGGCCAAAAAATACCAACTGCAAAAGTGTGCAATGCAGCTTTGAAATGTCTTCTCTCTCTGCTCACCTGCTCTCCTGCCTCCTTTGCTCCAGCCTGGCACTAGGGGCAGATCTCTGCTCCTTGGATGGAGGTTCCCCCTCCCATCCTGAAAAGCTGAGATACGAAGGGCAAGAAGGGTCCTTGGTTCATTTAAGATGACCACGGTGAAATAAAGATATCCAGCATTGGTGCCTTGCTCCTCAGCTTCTTGATATCTCATTGAATGTTTTCATTTCTGAGATGAACTGCTTTCCGTCAGGCAACCTGAAGAGCATCAAATTGTCTGTTTATAACTTGCCTGGTATTTCTCTTCCCCATAACATCTATCTTCATCTTGGACTCAAGCCCCTGGATCTAAGTGTCATCTGGATGTGCGAGAAGCACCGAGAACGTTGCAGGTTTGGTACTGTAAGTAAATATTAAATGTGCTGAAGGGAAAAAAGCTTATTTAATATTGGTCTGGTATTACAATAGCATTATGGTAAGGTGAGGTTTTTCCTACTTATAAGTTTTGTTGCCAAAGGCATATGTAGGTTGCCTGTGCCTTTAAAAAAATAAAATAAAATAAAATAAAATAAAATTAACAGAGGATCTTATGTCAACCAGCCCCTGCCAGAGCTCTGGGTATGGAATGAGGCAGGACAGACCCTGAGCTTTTCCGTATTTGAAAGCAGGTGTGCATTCTTCTGGCTGGCATTTTTGATTCTTTCCTCTCTAGAAAAAAAAAAAAATCCTGTTAAATCCTTTTAAACACATCAAAGCAGCTGGGCAGATTTGACCATCTTTCTCCAACCCCCCTGCATTTTAAAAGAAAAAAAAAACTAAACTCTCCCAAGCTCCCCAAGGAAATTAACTACAAAAAAACTATGCTAATGGAACATTAAAGTTGTAATGTAAAACCATAAAAGTCAGGAAATTCAGAGTTAGGGCTCCCATGGTACCTCTAAGTCTATCACCTCACGCACATGCACTGTGATAGGACCCTCAGAAACAAACAGTTGCAGTATGTGCAGTATCTTGCGATCCACTCAGGTGTTTTATTTATTCCTCAGGTTGCTTTGTTGCTGGAAACCTCGCTTGGGCTGCTCGGAGGTGCTGAGGCACGCCACGGTGTTAACACAAGCAGTGCTCGGCACACTGCTGCACTGGGACCGTGACAACTGGGCAGAGCAGCTGGGGAGCTGGGGCTCGTCTGAGCTTAAAAGCAGAGGAGATGCATAGATTTGTATTTCTTTTGTGTGCAACTTTAGCACAAGGTCAGTTAATCTCAAGCAGCAGCCGTAGAAGACCTGCAGTTTTGTTCGGGAAGGAGATCAAGTTCTTGGTAGAACAATTTGAGAAGGAAAAAAAAAAAATGAGGAGAAGAAAAAGAGGAGGGGGAGCAGGGCAGCTGTGCACGAGCGATGGCAGATACCTTATTCTGTGATTCTGTAAAAATAATATTGTAGCGATAGCATTTATGAGGGGGATTTATAGGACAATTTTGCAGCCCACATGTGTATAAGAGTCACCAAAGCAATTCATATCGAGGAAAGAGGGCAACACATTTCAGCAAAGCAATTTTTAACAAATATCCTTCCTGATATGCAATATATATATTTATATAATCGAAGGCCTGCGTACAATAAACCCAGCAGATTCCCATCTTTGCCATCGTTTGACACCCTGCTCAGCCCCAAGCACAAACATCGAGCTGCCGCTCAATGAGAACAGCTGACCGGAAGAATCAAAACAATTCTTGGAAAAATTAGGTTAGCGTTCATTAGCTCTCTATCATTTGGCCACCAGTAGGCTGCAGGATATGAGGGCCATTTAATTAGGCCCTGCACTACTCTCTGGTGTGAAAAAGGCTCTCAAAAGCTTTGATTCCCCACAGCTTCACAGCAGGAAGTTGTTGGCGATAATTGACACAGGATTTCCTTGTTAACCAGCAGCAGACATGCTGGATTAAAGCGACAGAGATCTAGAGAAGAAAGTGAAAAGAGATAAGGAGCTCGGAAAGACTTCTGCTTATTTTGCACTCGAGGATGATGAGCAAATAGCAATAACAAACTGGAGTGCTGCTCCCTGTGAGGAAGGCCGCCACTTATCAGACCCATTTCAGCTTGACTGATCAAAGATTGACTTCTCTTAAAATAACATAGGCCTGGGGTTTGTTAGTTTATTAAGCTGCAGGTTTTATGAATTATCACAGTTTTAAAGATGGATTGCAGTTTATGTGAAGGAGTAGAGGATTATCAGGTTTTCATCTAAACAATTATAAAATATCACAGCTGAAAGCTTGCTTGCAAATGACATAATTTTCTCCTGCAAACTAAACAGGTCATTGTATGCCTTCACGTAAGCATTTCCAGCAAGTGCACAAATACAGTAAAATTAACTCTGCAGCTGAGATGATAGCCCTGTAAAATATATATTTTAACTTCCAAAGCACATGCAAACCTCACACTTACTTATGTTGTTCCAAAAGTAATTGTATTTAATTTTTGACCGGGACCTTTTAGGTCCAGTTAAGTTAAAGAAAGGAAAGAGAGAAATGGCCTATTGAAATGTTTCTTAAAATGTGGTCATGATAAATGGTACTGAAACAGATCCACATGAGTATAGTTAAATGAAACGTCCACTTTAGAGCAGAGACAATTATTGGATATCACTTAATAACTTAACCTTACAACAGCACATGTGGCATTAATAAAGAACTGAGAGTAATAAAAGCTACTACTACTGCTATGCTCGGTACGTGTAGGCAGATGTGTGTATGTAGGGTAGGAGCCAGGGGAAAGCTAGGGCACTGGGGGACAGAAGGAGGAGGGAAAGGACAGAGGACCAAGGCAGGGGCCAGGCAGGAGACAGTATGCTAGAGGTGGTGGGCTGTGGGTGGACGAGATGGAAAGGAAGAGGCACGTGCCACTGGGGTTGGGACATGGGCAGGCAGGGACAGTACCTGCTGTTCTGAGCCATACCTACAGCTCTGCTGGCTCCTGCGTACCTGCGAGCAACCTGGTCCCAGCAGAGCCACATCTCCCTCTCCATGGAGGCAGCCCTGCAGGGATTGGCACAGTCTGGGGCCAGCAGTGGAGTTACCACACAAACCAAATGAATTCCCAAAGCATGTTCCCTCCTCTGGGAGGGGGGAAGGGGTTGTGTGACTGCTGCCAGGATGCTGCCGCTGAACAGCACTGGAATCTCTGGAGATCTCTACAGGGTAGAAAGATCCAGGATACAACTGTCCACACAGGTGCATGCTATACCTGAAACATCAGGAACCTTAGGTAGTTTTGGATGGAAAGTAGCAGTCCAGCTGAGTGGGGGAAAAAAAAGAGAGGCGGGGCGGGAGGGGGCAGTAATTATTTTTATACCAGTGCAGAAACTGCTGCTAACAATTTTTTAAAACAATACCAAAGCACTTCAATTGTTCCATCTCTGTTTTAGGACAGGAAAACAGACATAAAAACAGTCTTAACAATGTAGGTTTTTTAAAATCCTAAAAGGAAATCAATAATATTCTCTGCAGCGAATGTAGCACATGCACCGTGCAGAGCTGCTCTGCCTCTTGCCATCCTCAGCACCACTATGTATAGATTCACCGCTGACTTCAACGCATCTGACTAATGTCACCATCCCAAATTCATGCCATGAAATCCTCCTGGAAGCCCCATCAGGAAGTACTATGCACTTCCATACACAGTCTCTCAGTCTAACAGCTTTCTTAGGAGAACTTAAGCTTTAGTCATGAATTACCATTTACAGTACAGCGACTTCTCCTAGCACGACAAAATTGGCAAATCATTTTTATGATTGAATCTTCTCCTTCCCAAAGTTGACATTCTGTTCATTGAAGTGATAGGGAGCCCAGGCAGCCAGCTAAGCACCCTTGGAAAAGTGAAACTGCTCAAAGATCAGCCTCAGTGTCTTTTTAATTTTAGCATTCTTTTTCCATGATAATGAATCTGTTTTGTAAAGTGGTGTCACATTGTAGATTCTTTAGTGAACCTGATGAACTGAAGGTTGGTTATATTAGGCTGAGGTGAATATTCACTGGAGATGAACTGGAAACAAAGATCTGGATATCAACCCTCTAATTTAGTGGGAGAGGCTAAAACCTAGAACCACACTCTTCATCTGGTTCAGATGTCTGTTGTGGGCTACATTAAAATTTTAGATTAGAACACCTTAGACTAGGCTGACGGATTTCCTCCCTTCTAGTCCTGTTTCTATTGCCCCTCAAGAAATAAGGTTAAAAATCTCTATATTAATTTTGTGGTTTGCCATGTCCTTCTTTTTATTTCCTTCCTGACACACTTCATAATTCCCCCTATCATGCTTGCCTCACCTTATTTTAAATTGGTTGCATATGAATTAATTACCATGTTCTCCTCTGTACTAGCAACATCCTTTTCAGCAAGGACACCCAGCCGGTAAATTACCGTGTGTTACTCATGATGATACAGCACCCAATTCTAGAGGCACTGCAAACATAGAACTTTATTAAGTTCAGTTGCAGATTTACATATGGAAGATTGCTGAATTTCTTTTCGTTGGCAGACAGAAGTCTCGTATTCAACCCTGCAGTTCCTTTGCATTTGTACTAAGGTAGCTAACATGCACATACAATAGCTCACTCATTATTGCATGATCAAAATAAATATTTGTTCTCATTAAAAGTCATTTTTAGCTAGAGCAATACCATTGTCTTAAGATACTTCCTTAAGAGCCTGATACAAATCTCACTGTAACCATTGGTAGGCTTCTTGTCAACTCAAGTGAGTGGTGTGCCATATGGCTCTGTCCCGTCACAGAAAAATATGGTCAACAGAAAAAATAGAGACTCTGGTTCAGTATTTCTGGGTCCTTGAGCAACCTGGTCTTACTCAATACAAAGCAGGGAGAGTTGCTAGCAAACACGTCATCATTGCAGCACTGGTCCCTTGTGAAGAATTAGGACCACGATAAACTGTAATGCTAAGGGCTATGTTTTGTTTTGAAATATACGATGACATCATCTTTCAGAAAGCCTTTTTTTTACATTTTGATGAGAGATCAGTGAGTTTCTTGCTATTTGTAATGTTTACTGTTATTGATATTTCTTGTTTTTAATGGTAAAGGATGAGTTAAATTACAACTAAACTTCTTTGAGTTCCTTTAGTTCCAATGTTCAATGCATTTATTTGAAGTTAGGATTACTTCAGTCGGCATATAAACAGAATGAAAATCATTTATTTTTTATATAATATAAACAAAGAGTCTATTCTATTTTAGTTTTGACATAGCAAATTGAGATTTGTGGTCAACTGGTAACTGGCTTCACAGACTAATCCATCTTAATGCTAGCAAAAGAGTTTGTTAATTTTCCTGGGAAAGAAGGTTTCTTTAATTCACATATCTACATATGGTAGATATGATTCTTTCATTTACAATGGCATTTGATAAAATCCTAGTTTTATAAATGATGCATCTGCTTTTAATGTCTTAAATCCTGTGATTGAATAGACAAATCTTCCCCCTTGTCTTTCTTTTTTTAAAACATTTAAAAGGCCTTACTGCCTTAAAACATACATCAAGCAACATTGTAATAGAGAAATACACTTTTAAGACAAAGTGACAGATTTACATATCTGTGTGATGTGACTCTCTTGACAACCAATAAATGTATTATATTGATGAAGTGAATATGTCCTCTATCTGGTCATTTTCAACTGGAAACTAATAACCAGCATCACCATATCAGGCATGCAATAACCTGGGTTAAAACTAGGTTCATCAAATAAATCACTCAGGAATTTTTCTATTTCTTTCCCAAGACACGTTGCACATCTGCTTAGTGAAAGGAGGAAAGAAGCAATATTTCTTTGATCAAAGTCTTTTTTAATATCCTTGTATCTGTCCTTTGGGAATGCTATCTCTGGACTTAGGCCTGGGAGAGACACTCAGCATCTCCTGAAAGGTGCTAAGCACCCTTTTATTGCCATTGACTGAAGCAAGAATATTCTGTTTCTTGCAAAACAGGGCTCCTCTGGAAGAGTTGCTGATGCTACAGCACTTTCTAATGATCCAGTGAATGACATAAAATCAAAATTTCTGAAAACAAAACACAAGGTGTTTTTAATGAGTCCCAGTTTATATCAACAGCTTTCAGGAGAAAAAAAAAATATAAATAAAAACTCATAGCCAGAGAAGTATACTGCATTAAATTTACCCCAAGCCTCTATCTCATAGACATGAAACACCTATGCATATGTAGAGATCTCTAAGAAACACTTTGAAAAGCTACATTGTGCTTTTAACTTTTTATAAAGTCTTATTAATATCATTTAGAGTTGCCATGTGGCTGGCTTCCTGCCTGGCCTCTTTTACTATAGACTTGGCAGTTGTTATCCTGAGCACTGCACATGTGCAGATGAAGCTGAGCGTGGGTAGTAGCCATTTGTCTGAGGCGGCTGGGTTTTGTCATATTTCAAACTGGCAACCCTAATGCCTGTTCTTATGGGACACAAATCCAGTCTGAAATTCCCAGAGCTGAGTCAAGGCCTGGCCTGGCACACACGAATCAGTTTTTTCACGTGAGGATGGCTGCAGGAGCGCAAGGGAGTTTTTTATCTGCTTCCACATCTGTCGGAGTCTTGGTGGACCCACTGAGAGTTGGGTCAGGCCTTGAGGATTTGCAGAACTGAGCTGTTAAAATGCAGCCCTCTCCTACACTTCTGTCTGCAGATGAGGGGCTTTTCCTTGGGTTACCTTTAGGAGGTAACAGACACAAACGCTACATCCTCAGCCCAGACTTGCCCTGGTTTCAGGTCAGAAGCATTCTGAAAAGGTGGCGATAGCAGAGGGAGGGGAAAGTGGCAGCTACACCGCTTTTCTTCAGCCTGGAACACCCTAGCTGGTAAATTTGATAGAGGAGGACCTGGAAGTGGCTCAGGCAGCAGCCTTTCAGCACCCTGATGTCCCCTGGCCCCACAGTCCCCGCAAGGACCCTGGACCCCCACACCCCTCTGTGCAGCCGCCGAAGGGGAGAAACCCAGCAGGAAGCACAGCCAAGTCTGGTTGAGAATTCTGCTTTTTTTACAAGCTATTTTCCTTTTTATGGTAGGGCAGAACAATACAGACACAAAACAAAAAAAAATAGATAAGAATTGGCTTCACACACTTGAGGCCAGACACTCAAATAACTTTTAAATTAGGCAGTATGGACTTAGTGTCCCTTTTCTTACCTGTTCGTTAGGTGCTACCCAAGAATCATGTCTTTTGTGTAAACTGCAGTGAAGTGTGTTATGGGCCCATCACTATATTTCTAGACAGGGCCACAAGTCAACCAGAACTTTTCATTATAAAGCATCATTCCCATCAACTATGTGGGCTTTTTTCCATGTTGCGTGTCTTACTTGGTCTTGGGTCTCTGGGTAAGTCTACAGCAGAAACTGTTCAACATAAATTTCTTTCTATAGTGAAGGATGAGTTTTGCGTAAATTCATGTCCATTAAGCTTTGGTACAGCTGTGAGCCGCTTAGCTCTTGCTCATGAGGGTGTTGTTAGTACTTCAATTTGTACCAAGAATGATCCCTCTCTGTATTTTGTCTTGCTTGTGGCTGGACCACATTATGAAATAAGGAGAGTACTGTAAGGAGAAGGGAAGATGTTAGGGTATAGAGGCAGACAGATCTTTACCCCTTTTCCCACTAGATTCTGCATTTGTAGGTAGGAATAAACTTGCAGATATACTATGTTGGGAACAAATATGTGTGAAACCCACCTGCTAAGTTGACATCTCAGCCCTCTCTAAAGGCTGCATCATAGATGAATAACAGCCAACCAGTGCTAGTTATTGTTCTAGTTACAGAAACGACAAAACTCTTAATCTAAAGTAAAAGTAAATCCACTCAGTTTGTATAGTAGTAATTATATAAAGCATACAAAAAATACACAAGAATATATGAATGATAATAATTAAAAAAATCCCAGTAATACAGATTTTCCTGTAAGCATAGTTAAGCATTTTAATAACATAAGCATTTTAATGACAGTACAATGCCCCAAATAAACTGTTATTTAATATATCTAACACAAAGCAGACATTCACTTCTGCAAATGTCTGTATGGGCAGTGCCTTTTTTTTTTGTCCTTGTATTTGTATGGCTGTTCACCAGCATATGTACCATTTAAGGCAGCATTATGTGAAGAGGCTTCAAATTACACCTTGACCATTCAGAAAACTCAGCCCACTGAGTACAGAGGCCTGTGAGGTATTTGGGTGAGTTGGTTGGAGTGATCTGTGAGATTGAGTTTATTACTACAAAGTGAAAATTAGCATGGTGCTTTGTGCATGCTAGAAGATTCCCACTCCATGTAAGATCTGAAGTTAAATCTCAGTGCTACTGATTCTGCAGGGCTTGTATCTTTGCTGAAGAGTCAAGTAGGATTGAAAAGCTCCTGATAACTTTACATGAACCCAGCAAACCTGAATTAATTTCACTCAAAGATTTGAAGATTTCACTCCACATAACTGGATGTCATACAACATTTAAGAAGTTTTTCCTGCCAAAAGAATGTCCAGGGTTGCTGAACTAACATGACATTTAAAAGAGAAGTAGAAAACCCTACTCTTTCCGACTTGCAATCAAAAGCTGGCTTTTTTGGCATCATGGTGAAAATATCTGCATTTATCTGCAGAAGTAGGAGAATTCCCTGCTCAGAGCTGACTTTGAAGATTGAGCATTTGGCTAAATGGGTCTAGCATTTTCTTCCACTACACTGAAGGCTGTATCCTATGAAACATGAATCCCAGGACTGCACTATCACTCAGTCTGGAATGGTTAAAAAGACAAATCTGGACTAGCTGTCACCAGACAGGTGGTTTTTGACACAGGTATATATGGGCGAAGCAACTGCAGGTCTATATATCTCCCTTCCTCAGGATGCAGGAGTGATGTGGAGGAAAGATGAGGGGGTCGAACACCGGTTCAAGGTCCCCTTCCTCCAAATTTCTCCAGTAGCAAGGAAGAAACAGCCACAGTGGGAGATATCTCCGAGCAGTGGCTCCGAAGCCAATGGGCAGATGGAGAGCTTGCAGTTTACACACCTCATGTTAGAGCTGCATCTGAAATTAAAATACCATCTCACATACTACAACTCTGAATTTGGAACTGCGGTTATGAGAAGCGAAAAAATGTGAATGTTTGTCTCTCTTTTGGTAGCGGTATCTCCTGACAGAGGAAGCTTTTGTCAGTGCTCCAAGCTTATGTTGTCTTTATTAAAAACTAGTAGTTGTACCAGTAACTTGCTTTGTTTTTTAACTCTTAAACATGAAAAGCAAATGTGAATCAGCCTCCTTAAATTAAATATGAGAAACAATTACATTTTGACAGTTTAATTGCATTCTTCCTCCAACATGGCATTCTAAACAAGATACCACATGTATTTAGCATGCTGATTATATTTTTAGATTGTTTTGCAATTAAGGAAGTATCCCTAAAAGAGATAAAATAATTGGTTGACTAAATCACTATTTCTTGAGGGAACAATATTAAGAAATGAATGTTGAACGGCTGTATCCATAATAATTAGCTTTTAAATCACTGCTTAAAGGTTTTAGGTTTTTAGCCTTCAAAATTCTATCTGTCATTCAATTTGCTGCATATTATTCAAATTTGCTTATGTAAAAAAAAAAAAAAGAAAAAAAAAGAAAAACAACCACTGCCAACAAAACAGCCTTCAGTGTAACTGACCGGATCTCATGACTGTGAACAACAAAACAATGCAATCACCCAGAATGTCATTCACAAGGACAGTCCTAGTCCGTGTGTCTGATGGACATCGTATTATTGATACTGCAAATAGAGAAAAATACTAATTTCTCTAAAAATCACTGAGTATTCAAGCTCAGTCTAGCTTCCCAGGAGTGCTGGATGACCTTTACATTGCTCTTACTTTTTTGCACAAACCTTCTTCTTACTTTTCTGGAGAAAAATAAAGATTAAATACCAGAAAGTTTTGTGAATTTCTGTTGTTTTGCTCAACAATTCATTTAAATGGGTGATGGGATCTGAGTTTGATAATGAACACACCCATTCCCCAGGTTAAAAACACCATTGGATGACAATCTGAAACTTTTTTTAAAAAATAAAATAAGCTATTTAAAATATGCAAGCTAGGATCAAACTCTCAATTCTGCTGAAATAAAATAGTGATTTTAATTGTCATTTCAATCCCCTCACGTTTTCCAAACACTCTTATTTATTTTGACAAAATATTTGCATTCAATTTTTCACACCAACAACAAACTAAAAAAAAAAAAATCAACTTCTTCCAGTGAAATCTATGCAAGTTTTTCTTCTGATAATTTTCTATGTAAATTTGTGCAAAGCCAGGCCAGTATTTACAAAAGAGACACAGTTTGTAATTCGTAACAAGACCAGATGGAAGTTCCTGGAACTTGTTTTTAAGATACCAAATAAAATCATATTTAGAAGGAAGAAAGGGGGAGGCTGAACTGCAACTGAGTCTGAAGAAACACTGTTAAGACTTTTCATTAGGAAAATAAAGTTTGACCTGTCTGCGATGCTGTTTAAGGTATGCTGATTTCATACATTTACTACTGAGGTACTTACAAAAGTATGTGGGTAGAGATGCCAGTAGTTCACACAGGAATGAATGATTTGTAAGGGGAAAGGAAGGTTAGCCCAAACATATGGAACAGAGTGAGGAAGACAAGTGGTGAGAATCAGAGTACTTTAACGCTGGATGGTCTAATCAGCAGAAAATGTTCCCAGACCCTAGCAGCAGTGCTATCACAGAGAGAGCCTCTTTTAGCAGGTTTAAGACAGGACCAGATATGTAGGGAGAGAGAATTGGGAATGCCCAGTAGACACAAATATAGTAAATACAGACTTCTCCACACACAAGCTCACAGCATCACACTTTTCTTAGACAAAAGGCCTGTGAATGTCATCCACTCTGCTTGTTGAAATAAATGTCTTTTTATTATTGTAGTACAAGGCAGTATTATAAAAATAAAATTGGAAAACCTGAAACATGGGGTTATGAGATGTTTATTTAGTGCACAGTCCCAAGTGCAAGGTCCCAAAGAAACAGCAGAGTGGTGAAATATACCACACCATGAGATGGTTTCAGAACGGTTATTCCAGGAGTTTGGAAATAAAGAAGTGTTGGTAGATGTAAACGCAAACCCTTTCCACCCAGCTTTCCTGAACTGTGAAGATCATGAAGAAAGTCATGACAGAAACCTGAAGGAATGCCTCATACCTTGTATGCGTTGCTTTTTCAGCAGTAACCATACCCACAGAGGATACTGCTTCCCCACAGACCTTGCCATGCTCAAGTTGAATACAAGTCAGCAGTGGGCCCTGGCAGCCAAAAGGGCCAACCGTACCTTGAGTGCATCAGGCACGGCACTGCTGGCTGGTCAAGGGAAGGGATCGTCCTGCTCTGCTCTGCGCTGGTGCGGCCTCACCTCCAGCACTGTGTGCAGCTTTGGGCACCACAGTATAAGAAGGACGTGAAACTATGAGAGAATGCCCAAAGGAGAGCTATGAAGATGGTGGAGGGTCTGGAGTGGAAGGTGTATGAGGAGCAGCTGAGGTCACTTGGTTCGTTCAGCCCAGAGAAGAGCAGACTGAGGAGAGGCCTCATGCAGCTTCCTCACGAGGGGAGTGGAGGGGCAGGTGCTGATCTCTTCTCTCTGGTGACAGCGACAGGACCCGAGGGAACGTCATGGAGCTGTGACAGGGGAGGGTCAGGCTGGATGTTAGGAAAAGGTTCTTCACTGAGAGGGTGGTCAGGCACTGGAACAGGGTCCCCAGGGCAGTGGTCACGGCACCAAGCCTGCTGGAGTTCGAGAAGTGTTTGGACAATGCTCTCAGACATAGGGTCTGATTTTTGGGTGGTCCTGCGTGGAGCCAGGAGTTGGACTTGATGATCCTTGTGGGTCCCTTCCAACTTGGGATATTCTATGATTCTATGATTCTAAGATGAGGCTTCTGTGTTTTACAGGCTAAAAGATGACAGTCATCTCCTTTGAAGTCAATGGCTGTCTCTTGATTGTAAATTGTCTAAAACCGCAGAAACATCACAGTGGCTGGAACCGGAATAGTTACACCCAAATGAGCTTTTAACTAAATTAGGCTTTGATAGCAGCTTATCAATGGCTAACAGCTGGGGTATTGATAGAAAGGAGCTGAGCAAAGACAGCTTCTCACATGCCATATGCAAGATGACAGCACAGACATCTAATTCACTTCTGAATGAAGAACCATTAGTGCCATGTGCACGTTTCTGAAAAGACCCAGTGGTCATTCCTAGTGTGTCGCTTGCTAATGGTATGTCCCTACCAAAAACAGCAAAATTGGCCCAGTTATTTGGAACATATTAAGCTGAGTTTGGCAGGAAGGAGAAGAGCCAACACTTGTCACAAATATACTGTTGTCCATAACTGCTGTGAGCGAGTCTTGTGCTCCTGAGAGTCTGCTAACTGTCTCCGGGCAGTGGAGTATCAGACAAAAGATTCAGCACAGTTCAGATGAGAGAGTTTTGCTACGTGTACAGAAGCAGTGATGTGCAGAACTGCTTAAAATTCAAATGATTGGAACTGCAATTGTGTCTGTTATATTTAGACCAATGAATTGATTGAAGGACAAATTTATTTCTTACACCAAACAGCCAATGTTCATAAGCAAGATCCCAGCACCTATTACCAAGTTTTCTCTATGAAGTAGAGACACAGAGGCAGCTTAGGTAAAATTTCTGTCTTTTTACACTGCCTACAGGAATCAGACTACCAGTTTCCTAACTCAGCTAGGAGGAATGAGTCTGGGCCCCAGCTGTCACTTGAAGATGCAGAAACAGCAAGCTGGTGCTTTGATAGACCTGCTTCTTCCTACTGTAGCAGTAAAACTGAATAAACTTATGGATCTGTAACATAGAATCATAGAATCATCTAGGTTGGAAAAGATCTTCAGGATCATCAAGTCCAATCATCAACCTGACCTACTGAGTGCCATCACTAAACTATATCCCTTAGTGCCATGTCCACACATCTCTTAAATACCTCCAGGGATGGTGACTCCACCGCTTCCCTGGGCTGCCTGTTCCAACATTTCGATGAAGAAATTCATCCTAACATCCAATCTACGCCTCCCCTAGCATGTCTTGAGACCATTTACTTGCATTCTATCACTTGTCACCTGAGAAAAGAGACCAGCACCCTCCTCACTGCAACCTCCTTTCAGGTAGTTATAGAGAGTGATGGGGTCTCCCCTCAGCCTCCTTTTCTCTAGACTAAAGAACCCAAATTTCCTCAGCCACTCCTCATATGTCCTGTTTTCTAGTCCGTTCACCGGTTTCACTGCTCATCTCTGCACACAATTGAGCAACTCTATCATTCTTGTAGTGAGGGGCCCAAAACTGAACACAATATTCAAAGTGCGGTCTCACCAGTGCCATGTACAATGGGATAATCACTTCCCTAGTCCTGCAGGCCACACTATTTCTGATGCATGTCAGGACGCCATTGGCCTTCTTGGCCACCTGGGCACACTGCTGGCTTATGTTCAGCCGGCTGTCGACAAGCATCCCCAGGTCCTTTTCTGCTGCGTAAATTTCCAGCCACTCTTCACCAAACCTATACTGCTGCATGGGGTTGCTATGACCCAAGTGCAGGACCCAGCACTTCGCCTTGTTGAATGTCATGTGATTGAACTTGGCCCATTGATCTAGCCTGTCTGGATCTCTCTGAAATCCTTCCTACCCTGAATCAGATCAACAGTCCCACCTAACTTGGTATCATCTGCAAACTTACTGAGGGTGCACTTGATCCCCTCATCCAGGTGAATGCTGTGGGAAACAGTGTCAAATGCTTTACTAGAATCCAGGTAAACAACATCCACAGCCTTTTCCTCATCTACTAAGCAGGTCATCTTGTCATAGAAGGAGATCAACTTAGTCAGGCAGGACCTGCCTTTCATAAACCCACGCTGGCTGCATCTGATCGGTCACTCAGTTGTCTCATATGTGCCATGAGATGACATTCAAGATGATCTGGCCCATAAACTTCCCTGGTACCAAGGTCAGACTGAAAGGCCTGCAATTCCCCAGATCCTCCTTCTTGCCTTTTTGTACATTGGAATCACATTCACTAATTTCCAGTCAACTGGGACTTCCCCAGTTAGCAGGACTGCTGGTAAATTATTGCAAGTGGCTTAGTACAACATGTTACTGAGATTCCTTCTTCAGCTTTCTTAATTCAACAGACATAAACCAACCTAGATATGCTGACAATATTGTCTAAGAAAAAGATATGGGAAACCTCTTGTTCAGAATTCAACTTTGGACTTAAACCATAGTCGTTTTTTGGCAGAGTAGACAGACTTAAATGAGCACAAATTGGTGAGCTACAGAGTTAGAAAGGGGGAGAATTATTTAGATTCAGGCCAGATATTTTGGGGGAAACAGACCAAAAGTAATTCCAAGGAGAAATACTGATAGGTTGTGGAATTAAAGGCCAGCTCTTTCTTCTTTTTCCTTACAGTCTGGAGTATGCCTTATAGCTCATCATATTTTTGGCTTCTGGCACATATTTTATTAACTTCCATTATATATAGAAACAAAACAGACCACTATTTTAAAAAACGCTGTGAGTAAAAAAAGAAATGTAATGGCATATTCAAAGAGTAATTAAAGACTCTCTTATGAAAGTTAAAAGCCAAGAAGAGTTTGAGAGACTTTCACACACAAAATATTGTACAAAAATTATATGAACCCACTTGCATCCACATTTGTGAGCCATGTGACTCCCCCTGAGATTTAGTTTGGCTTTTCAGTTTAAAGCATTACAGATACCGAAAACAGAGGACTAAAAGTTTGGCTTGCTATCAAACCCAAGCTTCAGTTTAGATGATGCAGGAGAAACCAATGGAATTGGACCTCACTTAACTCATTCCAGTCTGCTCAGTTACTGTCACCATTAAAAAGATCTTCATACGCCAAAACCCTTTAAGCCCAATAGGTCTGATAAAGATTCCTGCAAAGCTAAAAAAAAAAAAAAGGGTAAAACTGTCAGCATACTGTGGATAGGTTAAACACTATAAAGGACAAGAGATATCCAGGAATACATGTTTATTTTTCTTTTCTGTTCTTGCTATTCCACAGATCTGGTCTTATCTCAGATACTTGTAAGTGGCACAAAGATCACAAAAAAGCATTAGCATGAAATATGCTATCAACTGTCTGGTGATCACAGAGCTAGACTACAAGCAAGGTAAAGCCTGATAGCTGTTGGCATTGGTGTTGCTACTCCTGTTATTCTTTCATAGCAAGCAATTTCCTACACACAAAAAGCCCAATCTTCTCCTCAGTTTAGGTGTAATATAGGTTTAAAATGTTCTGGAGTATATGCAAGAGTCCCCAGTAATTATAGCCATGTCCAGTGGAAGAAATTCCCCAAATGGAAAGACCTATTTTAGCTTGTCACTGTTTCACAGACATTAATGAAAAGATGGACAGGTCGCTCAGAGGTTTCCTCATTCCCCCTGAGCACTGCAGAAATGGGCATCACAGCAGCTCCAAAGACTTTTCCTCTGTCATAGTAATTGTAGACTGACAGGAAAAGCTGCAGCTGCAAGAAAACGGTCCAGAGAAATTACACGTAGATTTTTTTTTTTGTAAACATTCCAAAAGCATCCTAAATAAGTTAGGCAGTGAAGAGGAGAATGAATGCAGGCTAGATGGTTATTATTCAGCTTCCCTGAAACTAACAGGGAAATTGTAATTACATCTGAAGGAAACTTGTGAAATCTGCAACAACATGGAACTCACTTGATATCTGATTTTGCAATGTGTCGAGATTCAATTCCTGGGTCAAATTGTCAGTTAATATCAATAAATGCAGTTTCCATGGATTAAATGGACCTCTGGCAACTCATCCCTGCTAAAGCTTGAGCCGAATATTTGTTAAAAGATTTTCAAAATCTGCAGGTCTTTTCAAGGAACATGCACCTTGTCCCTAACAAAGTCTGACAGATATATAATTCTGCAGCAAACTCGATGAAAACCTACTCTTTTTAATGTGGTTTTAACCTGAAACCTTTTGTACTTTCCAGAAAATTTTTGTTTGAGACTTAGGACTCATTTGAACTTGAGAATCAAAGTAGAAGCATGAAAGAAGGGAAACCACATGAACCGAAAATAAAAATCCATGTATAATCACGTATGAATCTGAATCATAACCTCAAACCAGCATACCATAAAATTTTAGGAGATTCTTGGATCCATGACTTCAGCAGGACCTGGCGCATCCTGAGGCTCTGTGCCACACCTGTGGCAGCTCCAGCAGCTCCACATGGGGCTTAGCACCACTGGACTCCTGAGACACTGGTGGTTTTTGCGTTTATTGACTAATCCAGTAATTTTTGCAAGATTTCCTCACATACTTATCCCCTACCCGTAGCTACAGGCTGCTGGAAAGTTATTAAATATCATGACACATGACTTTCGCTGGATGATGTCTCCACAGAGGGACTCTTCCTCCTTCTGCCCCTCCCCAGTTCATTCCAGTGCTGAAAAGGAAGGAGGACCAGACCCAAACCTTAAAGTTTATTACATAAATAAAAGTACAATACAATACCTCATAGAAATAAATTATCTTTTCATATAAAAATCTTCTAAAGCCCATTTCTGGAAGAGTAATAGAGCTGCCAGTCCAACACCTGCAGGGTTGGAAATAATTTACTCAGCCTCTCTGACTTTTAGGCAGGTTCTTCACTTGATGAATGGCCCAATTAAACATCTGTTAATCACGGCGTTATCTCATCTTGAGGTGAAATACCTATTTCTCATATCCTATCTTTCTGCGAGATAACATCAGATGGTCCCTGATCCACGAGGCAATCTTATGGTTTAAATAAACGTGCCGGGGAGCCACCTCCTCGGCCCGCCCGGCGTCCTGAGGAGACAAGAGGGAGGCCTGCGCCATCCCTGCCCTTCCCCCCTCAGCACAACCTTCCCGTAACCTCGGGCTCCTGAACTCTCTTGTACATTTTAGGCCTTGATAATAAAGCAACATCTGCAAACTTACAAGTGCTTTACTCGAGTTAATTGAGTAAATTGAAGCAAGATGCGGTGCAGGGGTGATCTATGATCCCAGGTTGCGGACCTAGAAGGGAGACAACAGATTTACTGCAAAGACAGTGGGCGGCCGTTTGTTCAGGGCCTGGTTCACGGGAAGTTTGAGGTCACAAGGGATTAAAATATCTTCAGAAACAAATGGAATAATTTGGCTGAAATATAAGGCACACAGTGCCAGCTTATGCCAGGAAACCAGGTGTGATTTATGTGCCTTCAATCCAACACATTTTTCTGATATCTGCCCCATTAGGTTGAATTTATAGATTATTGGGAGAATATGTGTCCTCGTCTACCCTCTTCTGACATGTTTGTACTCTGGGGAGCAGTTCAAAGTATTGCAAAATAAATAAAACTGCACAGTACCTTGTGTTCACAAGGACAAAGGCCCGCTCTATTTAAATCTCAGGGAAAGAAAGAAAAAAGATTAAAAAAAAAGAAATAAACCAAAACAAAAACCCAACCTCCCATTTACTATACTTGTTCAGGAATTACTTATTAAAAAAGACATTAAACAGGTAATGCTCTTTCTCCTATAATCTGTACAAGTCATTAAGTTTAAGCACAATTCGCCACCTTGAAGCAATTGGATACATTGTAATTTGTTTTATGGCCTCACAGATGCAAGGTATTTGCCGAGCTATAAATACATAAAAGTGGTTTATATGAGCAGCCCGTACCCTGCACGAGCGAGGAGAGGAGAACCTCTCCTGGTTTTGCTATTCACATCCACACGCACGCACACACACATGCACACACACACTTGCCCACTATATATGTTTATATTATTTTTTTAAAGCCTGGCTCACTTTTAGTGGGATATATTGTCCCTTTTGTAGTTTCTCTGCTGCTTTATTAAATCCCAAATTCCTTACAAAACTGTACAATTTTAATAACACAAATCCATGCAGGTCATAAAGCTGTCGAAATGTACATAGCACCAGCCGTGATCAGCTGCAGTGATATCATCAACCCTGATTAGCTAGAGCTGGTCACACGACAAGGTTTTATTACAAGTGTCATTTACATTTTTGACAGTTTTACAAGGCTTAATGGCTTTGTATTAAATACATTGTGTTTCAAGGAAACTGACAGTTCACTGTATCTTGTAAATACAATGCTATGGCATTTCCTCAGAAGCAATACTCAGGAAAAATGAAACATCTAGTATTCCTATTGTAAACAGGGACATTCACACACACACACACACACACACACACACACACACACAAAAAAAGTTCACCCAAGCCAAGGTTTAAGTACAAGAATCAGAAAAAAATAAGAAAAAAAATTTTTATCAACAAGGTTTTTTATTTTATATCAAGATATATATGTCTTGCAACATACTAAAAATTTTTGTAGCGAAAACATTTGCAATCACTGAAAAACCCAGGCATGTTCCCCACAGAAATTAATGGGAAAATGATCTTCATGGTCCTTTGTGAAAGTTGTCGAAGAAAACTTGATTTATTTTCTTACAAACAACACAAAAAACACTGCCTTTGGGCACTATAATATTACTGAACTTCTTTAACAGGCTGGTATCTATTTTTAATTAAAAAAAAAAAAACTTGCCAAAACTGATCGTTTCTCACATGGTTTTAATCAGAAATGGGGATGAAATTGGCCACATTGCCTCTGTCTACTTGGACTTTGGGGTTCATTTGGATTTTAGCTAGAGATGTTCGGAAGCAATCTGCCTTCCCTTTGAAGGGCAGTACATCAAAATCCAAATGTAAATCCATGCTTTTTCATACAGGTCAGTTATTTCTGGAATTAAAATGAATCCCCCAACCTGAAAACCCCCTGGACTTGAAACAAATAGGACTTTTCACAACAAAATCCAGAGTAAACTGACCATTGAGTCCTGCACATCAAATGTGAGGTTTTTCCCCACAGAGTATCCACTTACGCATGTGATAGTTCTCCAAATGATTAAATTTGTGCAACCTATTAGTTACTATACGAATTAGCTTCTTATTCCCAGATGTATTTCATTCACCGCTGTTCCTGTGCCAATTTCCCAACAACATGGCACTAATATTCCTTATCATTTACATGCACAGGTTTTATTATTTTGATTATATCAGCAGAATAAAAATGGTACGGTTTCTTTATGTTACAGCCTCTTCCTTACATGGTGACCAGTATGAATTTACTCACACCAGTAAGCTATATCAACACCCATGGAACAAGGATTTTTGCTGTTATGGGTGAATACACACTAGAAATTAGCTATTTAGGTTAAAAAAAAAATGAGCAAAGGCAAAATTGTCCCAAACAAAACAGTAACATCAGCATAAAAAATGGTTTTATTCTGGGCCTTAAATAGAAAAAGACTGGTACTTCTCCTTTCTCTGACTGGATCTGAGTAAAGCATTAGAAACACTCTGGTGCTTTTTGAGTGTATAGTTCTTTAAAGTCTTAGTTCATTAAGAAAAAATAATTCAACGTGTGGTAACTTACCATCTTTGCTGATACCAAGGAGCAGTAAGGGAGCTTTTGTTTTGTTTTGCCACATACACATACATTAGTTTAAAATTTAGATTGTTTCTAGAGATAATTCTGGCATCTCCCTGCATTTCTTAGCAGAAAATTTTCAACCACTCACTGATTACTTAAAAGAGGGTCAGCCATTTGACTCACCCAAATTCTGCATACCTTATTTCAGTGGTGTCAGTAGCCCATATGCAGGTGATCTACTCAACAGCTAGTTGCCAATATAGATGTGATACAGTGTCCATAGAAACTATCCCCAAACTGCTGTAGAAATTCAAGAGGAAGAGTGGTATTTAGGATAAATCATAGTAGAGTACTTTTAGTAAAGCAAATCTGTCATCACTTGCCCACTGCAGCTTGCAGGCTGTTGTGTCTCCTGTTCCTTACTTCCAGGCAGTGTTTTCTGCTAGAAGAAACCACAGAAAGGCTGGATGTAATTTATATTATTCCTGAAGGCTCTCTCCTCCCATTCCATATCCCATGGAGCCCCGCTACCACTCCTACCATTCACAAGGCATCTCCTCCTTAGCTGACGCCTGGCCAGCCACAGGACAGCTAAGAGACAGTCACCCTTCCCACATGTCACTGAATCCTTTGTTGGGGCTGTAACAAAGTCACTTTTATCTAATACCAGTGATCTTCTAGATGGAGACCTGCCCATTGTAGAGGGATAATCTATTGGCTTGGGTTATTCCAGCCCAACACCTAAGACAGCTAAGCAGTTTTTAGGTTGGTGATAAGGGAAGGCAGCAGCCAGTTCCAAGATCCAGTTGGGTGGCATATGGGACATGGAGGAACCAGTTGCACCAGCATCTTTCTTTTCTCCCCGCTCCCACCTCCTCTGCAGGCACATTGCCACTGTGCCCAAGGGATGCCTCTGGTGGGTCACCTCCCCAAGCAGCCAGTCCTCCCTTCTGCCTATGGCCACCCGCTCCAGAGCCAGCATCTCTGGCCTCCACTGCCTCAGCAGCAGGTTGCGGATGGGCTGTTCTGTATTAAAGTTTGGAAATGAAAGTGAAAGCACATGTGAGACCTGCTGAACAGAACAGCAGAACCGGAGACTTAGCTGTATGCCAGAAGCCACAACCAGATAGAAATCACAGGTTAGTCAGGAAATTACTTGCATTTAATTTGGGGCCATGTCTCCTGGGAGGAGGCTGGCCTTTTCCTGTTGTGCAGTGATGTTGCCCCTGGGTATAATTTGCCTTTTTCATAAGCAAGGGTGCTATCTCCTCCTTCCTCAAAGAGACCTTTCAAAGCCAGCTGAGGAGAATCAAATGTGGCACATTAGCAACAGGACAATGGCAAAGTCATTATAAATTGACTTCCTTACTGCGAGCTTCAGTAATCTGGATGCATTACTAGCATGATTCTGCAATAAAACTGAAGCAGCTAGTTCCTCCACTTGAATTAAAAACACACTCTCCCTACCACTTCAGAGAGGTAAGGCATGCTCCCTTCTGGGGATAAGGTGAGGTACCCTGCAGATGTCTTCTGCTCCTTCTGCACATAGCATGCTCTGCAAGTCTCAGAAGATGAAGCAGCACACTTCGTCTTACCTCCGCCCACCTCCATGGCCCCATCAGGTCACAGGCAGTGAGTGATGGCAGCACGACTGCCATCTCACCACATTGCCTTCCTCCCCAGAGGAGCCTACATCAGTGATTAGAAGTCTTCTTGAAGACATAATCAAGAGCTGGAGCAAAGGCTGATGCCCTGTTCTGGCCCCCAAGCTTCCCAAGAGCTGCAGCCTGAGGTCCTTGGTTAGACACATGCTGGCTGCAAACATTGGTGCTGCTTGTGCCGGTGACTCCTAAGCACAGACAGGGCTGGGGAAGCCATCTTAAAAATGGCTGGGATGCTGTAAGGTAAAGCATCTGCCAATTTTTCCCCTTGTTTTTTTTCTTCTCCCACTTTCCACACAAACAATGGCAGCTTTTACAAGCATGTGTCTGCTATAAAGTGAGGACTCACTGTAAAAATAACATTTCGTTCAGAGAAAATAGGTTTTTAAAAGTGCATTTTCTGCAGGGCAAGGTTTTTTTTTACAGTTCTTGGCTCCAGATAGAATTCATTAAAAATGTTACTCTGGATCAAATGAGCAAGTTCTTAATATAATTATAGGTTGTCCCCCCTTCTTAACTTAAATTTAAAAATTAATGGTTGTGCTCAAGCATAATTGCTATTCCTATTCAAGACATTTTACTACCATTACTCTGAAACATCTGTATTCTGTGCATGATTTCTTTTGACCGATTATTTTGTGTCAGAAACTTCATACTTCACTGCCACTTGGCAAAAAAAAAAAAAAGAAAAAAAGAAAAAAAAAGAAAAAAAATCTATGTCCTCTGCATGGAACATCATTACTTTACATCAGCTGTGTACCAGGCCCTCTTATCAATTAACTATCCCAGTGATATGATTTTCTGTGTGGTACATACAGAGTTCATTTGCTGAAAACAGCCAAATCTCAAAGGTCAGATACTAATACCTCCACAAATTGTGGTAAGACTCCACTTGATCACCACATTACCAAAATATGAGCAGAATTAGTCACATGGAACTCCAAAATTATTGGCTTGTATTGCATCTGCAATGTTTGGTTTTTTTGTTTGTTTTTTCTTAAGCTGTCTGGGAGAACAGAAAGAGCAGGCACCAGCTCTTCCCATTTTGCACAGCCCAAGCTATCCAGCAGAGAAGCACCATGGACACGGTGCATCCGCCCCAGAGTCAAGTGTTCCTCTGTTCCCAGGACTTGTCATCATCACTAAATAGCAAACTAATGAAATAAATGAAACAGAGAAAAACAACCTCCCAGTCGCTGCACAGGAACTGCAGCCGTGGCCTGCCTTGAAGGGGTTAGTGAATTCTAGTTTGGCATAAGTTTGGATAACGAAGACTTTCCCATGGCAATAAAAGTTCTTATTAAACTCAACTGGTCTTGGTTCCTCAGGCCTCACACAATCTCTTTCAAGCAACACTGCTGGATGCTGGTGGGAGTTTTTCTGTGGAGAGGGCTTACGGAGAGCCTTGGACGGATGCGGTCCCAGCTCCGGGGACAGGGGCTTCCTGGCAGAGCCTGTGCAGGATCAGGCCTGCCTCAGGTCTGCAGGACTGGGCTTGGGTAACTTGAGCTGGATAGGCTGGGAAAAAAACGTACTCATTGTATTTCATGAGCTGTAGTTTTCCCATATGCTTAAGAAAACCTATTTACAATATTAAAACAATATAGACTATAAAAATGGTTTAGTGGGCTACCAAAAGATTTAGTTAAGCCCTAGTCTAATTAAAAATATCCCGTTAGCAGTGAATCTGTGGGGGGCAATTTAAAATAATTCTGGAAAGCAGTGTTTCCTGGGGTTATAATGCGGAATTTTTCTTTTCCTTTTTTTTTTCTTTAGCTATTTCATTTCTTTTTTTGTTTTGTTTATGAATTAACATCTGACTGCAGGCTTCAGCACTGGCTTTCTTGTAATACCATATATTGTCACTTCTATTAAAAAGGAAAAATAGGTCAATTTTTTTTTTTTAATTTTCCCCCTTTGTCTACAATGTGTATAAAGAAAAGTGACCAAAAGAGGAGGTTAAGAATAGTTCCTTTTTTCATATCTATGTTGATTGAATTAAAATGTTTGAATTTTATTGAGCAGGGAAAAAGATTTTTAAAAGCCTATCTGTAGCCCCTTATAAAAGCTTTTTTTTTTTAATAAAACTTCTGTTTAAAAAATATGTTATTAGCAGTATATCCTGTGCTGCATATTAATAAAACAATGGAATTTTGTATTTCTTTTTCTCATAAATTACATAATTCAAACCTTAAAACACCTTTAATGAACACTGACTCGGCATGTGGCACTTAATAAAACTGGGCTAAACTCGTTTTCTGCCTGACAGGCTACCAGCGGAGAATGTGCCCTACAAGTAAATGATTAAGAGGCAGAAATCTTTTCTGGACTACTATTAAACACTTCAAAGATTTTCAAAGTCAGATAAAATGAAAAGCAAATGTGTTTCACTGCCTCTCAAATACCTCAAATGTTTTAGCAGGTGCAAGCAATGAAACCTTCTGTAGTGACAGCACTTTAGGGTCTGCAAAGTGCACCCTACTGAATTATGGGAAAGCAGGGCTTACTTCATAAAAATTCACGATTTTCAATGAGGAGAGATGCATGTCCTCAATACCCATCTACATATGTAGCACAGAAGGAGAGTCCCGTTGTGTCTCCCCGTGTCACAGGCTTGTCTTAACCCCTGCTGGAATTGCTGGACTGTTTAATGTTGAGTTTCACAGCCTTTAACCCTCACAAGCTTTGCCTTTATTTTAATGCATCAGAGGAAGAGCAGGCTGACAGTATCTCCTCTGCATAGTCTGCTCCAACAGGTACTGCAGCCTGCGAGAGGAAAGTTCAACCAACTTAACAGCCCCTTGGGAACCAGTCTCACCAAAGCTCTTGTACTTACAGCAAATGCAACTGACTCCTGGTAGCTTTAGCCTCCCTGTGCCTCAGTTTCCCCCCATGCACCATGCGGAGAACGATGCTTCTTGCCTCATGGGGTGCTGCATGTACTTCATGCCAGGAAGCCTGCAGGTATTAAGGAAATGGGGCTGATAGTCTGGCTGGATTTTTAAACAGCACTTGCAGGCTAAGACGACTGAGGAAATTTCTTTAGTATTAATTTCTCTGGCATATAAAGGAAAGTCTACACATATTAAATAGTTGTAGCTGCTTTGAACTTTCTCTTCTAGAAAACTGTAAATGAAAGTAGGGCTTATAAAAGCAAAGATAGGTACCATCTGGGCAGGTGCTGGTAACTGCTCTCAGGCTCTGCCAATTTACCAGACCGTATACTGCAATCTCAGTCTGCAACTACTTGAATTTGGATTTAGGAGAATTTTATCAGATGGTTGCGTGGGTTTTGAGAGCCAGACTGATAGTCTCTTTCTTGTGCAAGTTTGTCACATTTCCTTTGATCACGCTTTATTTTAACATTTAACTTATAGATAGTTTGTTGAGGATTAATAAACTACTAACACGAACTAAACATGCTACAGACCAGAATGTTATGGGCTATTCGTAATCAGAGGAAAAGCAGGAGAAAGCGATAGGATGGTTTTAAGCAACCTGTTGCTGGATTCTGTAATAATTCTGTATTTATTAGAACATATATTAGTTGGGAAATAATTCTTTATACATTCCGTACAAATGGAATGTAGATATGTTGTGTTCTCTTGTGCCCTAAATGGGATTGTAGCTAGAAAGATGGATTGCTTTTTGCTCGGCTGCTGAGTGGGATGTTTCCCTGCCTGCATCCCCAGCTGCCCCATGCCAAGCCCCACAGCGCAGTGCCTGTCCTGCCCGCACAGGCTCTGCAGAGGTGGCTGCACACCTGCCTGCACCCCTCCTGGGGCTCAGCGGTGAAAGGCCTGAGTGTATTCACCAACCCCGTCATAAACCCAAGCCCTGTGCACTGTACTTGGGAGACAGAGCTATTGTAAACAAAATGCTGCATGGAAGAGGGACCTGCAGTCAGTGCCATTACAAGAGTGGAAGATCAGAGATTTAATAAAATCTCGTTATCTCACTACTCGGCATCTGTGGAATCTATTTGCCTCTGTGCCAAAGTGCTAAGTGAAGTGTCCAGCATAAACTCTCTGACGAAAAATAACATGCATGATTAACTTTAAAACCCCACTAACATAACTACATGCAAACAGCTACACTTAGCATAGAGTTATGGTGGAAATTTTTTCATGACCAACAGCTTGATATTCAGGGCTGTGCTTCCTCCAGCAGCTGCGGCTTCACCCTTTCACACCAACATAATACTTCCTATGGATGGACGGAGTGATAGTAATTCTTCTGTCAGGATGCCTGTGAGTGCATAGACGGGCGGATGTGCAGGGAAATCATGTTACAAGCACAAATGTATGCAGTTGTGCAATAGTAGAACCACACAAATGGTCCCACATTAAAACAAATTCAAAGAGCCTGACATTATAGAAGCTGAGAACAAATGTTTTGCCATGTAATCCATAAAGAAAATTCATATAATGTATAAAATAATCCAGATCAACTGAAAATATTTATGGACCAGCCATGCAGCTGGTGTAAATCAGCATAGCTCCACTGAAGTCAATGGAGTGACACCGGTTTTAGGCATATGACGATTTGGCACCCAAGTAATTTGGATTTTCAGCAAGAAAACCCAGAGCTACTTCTCCTGTGGATCTGATGATTGAACTCCTGTTTAAAAGGTTGTGTTTTGAAATTTTGAATCAGGAAAATCGTATATTACATTCTGGGTTTTGAACAGCTTTTGCTGGCTGTGGAAACATTTAATTCATCGCAGTTGGCACTGAGTATTATCTGAGATAGTGTAATGGAAACTTCCAAGGATTGATGAGGTTTTTAACATTTTACATGTGTATTTACCCTTTCTATTTTTTAATACATGAACAGGATTGTAGGGCATTGGAGTCTGATCCTTGTTCCATTACATTCAAGAACAGTCTTTTCATTGGCGTCCAAGAGCTCTGGGTCATTCCCTTGGTCAGCCAGACTCTTCTAAGCTGTACATATATGTATATCTCATGTATTGTCTATATTTATTTTGTGAGATGGGAAAAATTAACATGCCTACCATTTACTGAGATGTTTGCACATGAACATTACATCACACATTTAAATAAATACAGATGCATTTGTTTCAGCATGTGAATATCCAGACGTCTATGCTTGCCTGGCATACATCTGGATAACCGAAGCATACTATTTCCACTTGTTTATAACTCCTTTCTTTCTGAACCAATTTTTTTCCAACTTATCCAAGCCCACATTTCTCACTGGAGACTCCATGCCAAGTTTGAACTGTTTTCAGTTACCCAAGCACAAGTAAAACACTTGAAACAATTCTTTAAGCTTGCTCAAAACCAACCATATGTATTTTTACCAAACTTTCCAAATGCTACAGAAGTATCAGCCTAAAAGAGGTGGGGGTTTTGTGTGTGTGTGTCTTTTGTTTTTTGTTTTTAGTTTTGTTTGTTTGTTTGTTTCTGGAAACTCATAAAAGGGCTTAGAAAAGAAGTACTTCTCTAACTAGTAAGGAACTCTCAACTTCCAAGGGATTATATACAAGAAGGTCTAAAGGTCTATCTCAGGGCAAACCCATGTCCTGCGCATTCTGCTCATGTCAGCTACATTGGATAAATTTTGAGCTGAGTCTCAACACAGATAGGATTCAGAAAAGCATCTTTGAAATCTTATCTGGAAGTTATAAGTTGGAATTTGGTCTAAACTTTTGCCAGTCTCTCAGAAGGGTCTTTCTACCTGGGAGACCCCACCAGTAGTTCAGTGATACGTCCAGTTAGTGCTCCTGAAGGAGCAAGGTGAGAATACATGGGCTTCCAGTCCAACTGAAATCCGGAATGAGACATCAGATCTGCTGTAGCAGGAAATACATGTTACAGGCTGCTGCAATAGTATCCTGCAGCAGAGCAAGGCGAAAGTAGTTTGTGTTCAGGCCCAGCTAACAGGGAAAATGCAAGCAGAGGAGCCTGAGCAGACAAGAACATTAACCCAAGCACATCCGCTAGATCCTAACAAGCAATGTAGATAATTCACATATGTTATGTTTATATTATAACAGACTTTGGGTGTCGAAATTTCGGATCTCTCTTTCTTTTAAGATATGAGACTTTTTTCAATCAAATAGTAGAAATTAGGTTACCTTTTTCTTTAACATGTAAGAGCTGTAGATAGCACAGTCATCAGGAAGCACTAGTAAAGAACATCTTACAACCAGAGTTTGGACTGCACCATCGCTCCTGTCCAAACAGGTCACAGCTGCTGGTGAAATTCAGATCCAGAACTTGCCGCCTCTCTTCTACTTAATTTTGCTTGTTTTGCGTATTTAGTCAGAATAAAAAACAACAACAACAACTATCTATTACTACATCTGGAGGGAAATTTGCCTGCAAGTCACATCAGCATGTCTCGTAACTTCTAAGCTATATTCTTTGGCCATTCTCACTCTTGCTCATACATGCCCTGCCAAAGGATGACCATACACACTAAAATCTCTGGGATTTGTGCTGCTGATCATGAGAAAGGATGACACACTGTCCCCCCTCGTTGAAGCACACTCTAGGCTGGTGATCATCAAGCATGGTAAGAGTACCTCAGGGCTCTGCTCTCAGCATTGGTTTTTCTGCCTTTGCTTTTGTGATCCTTAAATCATCTCATTCCCATGAGAAACTACATAGACAGCAAATGTAATGGCAAGCGTAAGCAGTATTTTAAGGACATAGGTGACAGTGAAACACTATCCTGGCTTTCCTCCCCATTTAGTCATGCCTTTCAGTCCACCCTTGCTTGCAGGTGACATGAATTTGATTATCCCAGCTACTCAACCACCCAACGAAAAACAGCAGCTCCCATCCAGAAACAAATCAGCATGAAATCAGACAGTTGACAGTGGTTTCTCAAAACCTCCCTTTAATGTAGCTACACTGGGGACTGGGTTACCTATTTAAACCAAGCTGATCTGTCACATCTGACCCATGATTGTGCCTGCGTTCATCGCATCCTTTCAAGTTTTCAGTGCAGTGGGAGGCAAACCTGAGGTGTTTAATGAATACTATTATTTTATAAGCTTCTGTTAAATAGTTAGACAAATATTCTGTAATCCTTCAGGCTCATCTTAGGTCAACCACATAGTTAATGAACAATGATAACAAATAAGTTGAAATTAAAGCTTTGGGGAAAATGCCCCATCCCTTCATCACACGCATGTGTGCACACATGCACAGAGTCTGTTAAGCATTTACATTTTGGTTCAAACTTATTTGCCACGTTCAAGAAAAATAAAATCGCTGCTTTTAACAAGAGGATTGAAATAAAAGGGCATTTAATCTTTTATGATCAACAAGAATATTTAAATGCTAGAATATATTAAATCTACTTACAGCAAACCCTTATTGCACAAGCTGTGTTTTCTCTGCTAATGAACTGCATGCTTAAAAATACATTGGTACTACAATGTTTGTAAAAATCTGCTTTACTTTTGAAATGTTTTACAGCTTAAACTGCAGGCATTTCATATTTTTTACAATTCAACCTTTAACATGATGCGAATACATTTTAGCTGAAACACAAAATTCCTGCACTTGGGATTGCAATACGATCACAGCACAGTCTTTGTTTTTTCTATAACTGCTGTTTTTCCCACCAAAGGCTAAAATTTATGGCAAAGTATGCAAGCAGAGTACTATGGAGACACCAAATAACCTACCTCTTAATGCACTGATTAAACAATACCTAGAAAATGCAAATGATGGGATTTCCATGCTGGAATTGTAATGATTTGCTCTTGTTTTATACCATGCTCAAAAGAGTGACAGGCAAGGTACAGAAGAAGAAATACAACCCTCTGTCATTAATATCTTACGAAAGCCCCAGTCCTGCAGATGCAGTTGGAAATTCTGCAGCTTTATTCAGGTAAGTCCCTTCACGTGCTGCCTTTCAAAAAAACCTGCATGTAGGCCCTGACAGCAGAAGCAACAGAGAAACCTATGGGGTAATCATTCAAGAAACTGTAAGTGACGAGTGGTTTTTTTTCTCCCCTTCCTTTTAAATATTTCCTTTTTCATTTCTGCATATTGACTTGGTATCCTTTCAAGCAGATGGGATCATTTTTTTTCCTAGAATTGTTTAGGATTTTAGGCACCTAAACTGTTGCATCTTCCTGTCATCTTTTCATTGTCAAGAGACAAAGCCCTGCGCAGCACTGGAGAAGTTTAAGGAAAATATTTCTCAGCGAGGTCCTACTGCTGTAAGGTGCTTAACATCAGATAGAACTGGGCCCTCAGACAGAACCTATTCTGTTTTCAAGTGGTCTGCGAGGGACGCACTTTGCCTGAAATTCATTCCAGCCAAAGATTGTGAACATAGCGTACAATAGATGGATTGGTGTAAAACTATCCCAGATAACTGCTCATACATCTTTCCTCTGTCAGTGAAATTTGCCATGATGTGTTCAAAGCCAAAAGGCATTATTTGTGCTGTCCTGGATCTGTTAAGGAATGGCAGGGGGAGGACAGAGATACTTAGGGATTTAAAAGCAGAGAGAACTCTATGAAAGAGATAAAAGGAGTCAAATGCACAAACCCTATTTGAAGTCCTTAAAGCATAAGAAAAGAAAGTATTAGACTTACCACATAGGGAGAGCTGGAATTTGTGTAGCTCTGGCCCCTGTGAACTGTAGCTGCTATTTTAGGGGTGGTCTGAATGTTTGAAAAGATAGCTTGAATTCACAAAACTTTTCCCTGGTACTTGTAATGCTCTTTTTATTTTTTGGATAAAAGTTTGTTTTTCTTACTGTTGTTTTTATGAAATATATCCTAGCTGATGTATCTATTTTCATGTCATATGTCAAAACCAGGAGAACTCTATGGAAGCTGGACAATGGAAAGGAGTGAAATATATTTTGTACTGTAGCTATCTGCATCTAGAAGTGTTTTCTCTTCATCATGCCAACACACTAGGTCTCAGACAGCCACGTCTGACATAATTTTCCCTGCAAGTATTCTCTTTGTGTTTACCACTTCCTCTCTCATATATTTCTATCATCAAACCTTCTTTTTCTTTCTGCTCTTTTTTTACCCACTTTCTCTCCTAAGCAATACCTTGCACAACATTGATCAAGTCAGTTTTCAAAACCAATGTGTTCCTGTGAGTTTCTACTTTGGTAACATATATTTCTCCTTTATTCAGTGGCTTTAATATTTACAGGATCTTTTTTGATTTAATATCCACACTGAGGTCCTAACTACACTATTGTTCATTTCAAGTTGCCAGCAGCAAAGATCAGGGAAGAGCTCAAAAGATATTGTTTGCTGAGCTGCCTTTCAGAGGCTTGTGTTAACCCTACTATTGTATAATAAGGCAAATCCAAATTAGTCTGTTCACTGGACTTAGCAATATTGTGCTGGAAATCTCATGATAAGATGCTGACCAAGTAGATTCTATGTGCTTCCTATCTCCTGANTTCCTATCTCCTGACATCTACAAATATGGTGAGGAGAGACCTTTTATTTACTGTAGTTTGCCAAGTGCACTGTGTGTCCCAGACCATAGTGTTGGAAAAGCTGTGGAGATGAAAGTAAGAGATGAGAGGGATGTCCTTCAGACATCCAATATATTCCCAGCCCTCTGAGCGTGTTTCCCAGTTCCCTGCCACAAATTTATTAAAAGGATGATATGAATGAGGGTGTCTCTAAGTGTCAAAAGGGTGATGCTGTGAATATCTTCTGACTAGAAAATCAGTGTCTGTGTCCCTAATAGCTTTCAGTATTGCACAGAAAAAAAAAGCCAAATCCATGAGGTTCACT
>VXAL01012284.1:0-18720 GCA_013399475.1 Chauna torquata
CCCTGAAGAGGCTAAAGTCTGCTCTTCCAAAATCCAGGGTAGTGAGCTTGCTGTGTGCCCTCTTCAGTGCCCTAAGGATCTTGAACTCAACCTTTTCATGGTCACTGCAGTTAAGACTGCCCTTGAGCTTTGCATTCCCCACCGGCCCCTCGTTGTTGGTGAGAATGAGGTTGAACACAGCACCTCTCCTCATTGGCTCCTCTACCATTTGGAGACGGAAGTTATCATCAACATATTCCTGGAACTTCTTGGATTACTTATGCCCTGCTGTGTTGTCCTTCCAACAGATACTGGGGTGGTTGAAGTCCCCCATGAGGACAAGGGCTTGTGAATGTGAGGCTGCTCCTATTTGTCTATAGAGAGTCTCATCCACTCAGTCCTCCTGGTTGGGTGGCCTGTAGCAGACCCGCACTATAATGTCACGTGTCCCTGCCCTTCCTTTAATCCTGACCCATAAGCTCTACATCGGCACCTCGTCCATCCCCAGGCAGAGCTCCATGCACTCCAGCTGGTCATTGACATAGCTCCTCGTCTCCTCTGCCTGTCTTTCCTAAAGAGCCTGTATCCTTCCATTCCAACACTCCAGTCATAGGAGCCATCCCACCACATCTCCGTGATGCCAATAACATCACAGCCCTGCAGGCATGCACACATCTCTAACTCTTGTTTATTCCCCATGTTACATTCATTTGCAAAAAGGCATTTAAGTTGGGCCCCTGACAAAGCTGACTTAGTGGCAGCAGTGGCTGGAATTCCTTTGTGTTGCTCTTTAATCATCAGTCTTCACACATAATACCCCAAACTCATATATACGCATCTCTAGCTTATTTTATGTACTTAACTAAGATGAATCCTTCTCAACAATTTGTGAAGGTTCAGACACCAAATATATTTTTAAAACCTTGTGCTGACCTATTATTCCAGAGAGAAAATTCTAGGCATAAAATTCTGTAAGTTCATTACATAGTACAGAAAAGATACTTCCTTCAGTTTTCTTATTGGTTACCTTTTACATTTAAGCAAATCTCCTTTTTTCTTACATTTAAAAAATGAAGTAAAATAGGAGCATATGGTCAGAAAAATACTATCGTTGTTCTTCCATTTTTCCTGGCTAAAAATACAAGGATTATTAATAGAAAAACTCACATGGAATCCAGTTATACAGTGAAGATAGCAGATTCCAGTCCTCTCAATTCAGCATGTTTCATTGGCTTTAAATTTAAATGAAAAAGGACAAGAATATGTGGAAGAACAACAAATACACAAAATGGAATTTGTTAAAAGAGTTACTTCATTTTCACAAATCAAATCTCTTTTCAGGGAGTGCTGACAAAGACAAGAAGAAATTACAGATTTTAAGTTCTTCTTGGTGGAACAGTCTAAGAACAGGATTAAAGAAAAAAATATTTACCTTGTGCAAATACATTGCGATAACCTTTCCTTGTCTTAATATTTCTCATATTAAAAAGACACACCTTTATCACTCGGCACTAAAGTTATTATGAAGACAGCGTAATTAACACTATAAGCAAGTGCCATACAGACCTGATCTACCTGGGAACTGTCAGTGTGACCATTCCGTCAGGAATTAGAACCAAGGTTACCATCAGTATGAAAAATGTCCAAGAAACAATACTGTACGTGCCACAAAAGGTACTGTGTTAACTCTAAAAATGCCTCCAGTATTTTTGGATATTTCACTGCCAAAAAAGACCTCTTGATTGATCGATCTTAAAAACATTTCTAATCCAAAGGAAGTTCAAGGAAAGCGTATAGCTTGGTAGTGAAGCTGTGGCTAGAGAAAAAAATTGCAGAATATATCATAAACTGATCAAACCGATGTGTTAGGCTAGAGTAGTTACAAGGACCTGATATGCGATAAACATCAATTTATTTCTTTTCTTGAAGATGTTTTATAAATCATTTCCGAGCAAAACACATGCAAAAATCCAAGCAATTCCAAGACCTACACTTTAACTTAAACAGTTTACAGTTGAATAATTTGATTGTAAGAAAAAAACTTCAGATGTTAATGAAATATTTTAAAACATTAATGCCAGGGTAAGCCCATAAAAATACCAGTCTTTTAAGTAACCTTTAAAAACCCTAGAAGAAATAAGAACTTTAAACTCTGTTAAAGTAGAACAAATACATAATGTCTTTCCTTTACCTTACTGAAGACAAGTTTAAAAGAAAATCTTTTTGCTGAAGCACTTTAGAGCTACAGCTGTAAATGCCACCTAGACCAAGAGCTGACAGAACATGTTGGCTTCTAGAAACAAAATCAAAATATATGACAAAGCAAAACTTGTCAGTAGCCCTAAAGCTTTGCTAGTGTTAATAGCTTTGGCATCTGTTCCAGTCTGAACATGTCTTCTCACTTCTCTGCACATTCCCCACTCCTTTTGGCTAGAATCTCTTGTGGAAATTCAGTGCCCTATGAAACTTCAGGGACAAATCTACTTAAACCAATACCTTTCATAATGCTTTTTTAAACAGCAACAGGTTGTATATCACAAGCTACATTTCTGAAGAAACTATTTACAACCAAAATATGTGGGGTGCTATAAGGAAAGATTGGAAGAAAGGGACATTTTTACGGCCAGCATGCTTAAGGCATTCAGAGTTGGATACCTCACAATGCTGTGAGAAAGCATGGGGCTTGTTTCACATATGGCTATGATTATAAAAAAAATAAGATCCAAAATTATTTCCAACTACTATATAAGACTTTTTATGCTAGGCAATACCCTTGTAATCTCTTAGAAAATTAGACCTACATCAGTGAACTTTTGAACAGATATTTGAAGTGACCAGAGTTATAAACAACTTATTACAGTGGTATTAATTTCTAATAGGCAAAGTTATAGAAATCAATAATTTTATTTTATAATTTTCAAATTTTTGTAATTCTTGTTTATAAATATGGTGTTTTCAAGCAATAATGAAGTTTACGTCATATATGACGTATATATAATATAAATATATATAATTTTTTTCAGAGGGAATTCGTTTCCAAAAAAACACCCCCACAAAAAAAAAACCACCAAATTCAAGGTTCATTGTGTTCCTCTACTTCTTCAGTTTTCCCTTGCTGGTCAGGAGAAAACAAAAAACTTCAAACCTCAGCAATATGAAGCATATTAGGAAAGAGCAGAACCTTACATAGACCTATCCTTTGCCAGACATCTCTCTTTAAGAGAGAAAATGCCTATGCTATGGAAGTGTTAAAAAAAATTACATTATGTCCATGTGAAACTATTATACACTTCAAAAATAGAGAAAATCAGAGCCATAAATTGAGAAAAACTGAAGACTTAGCTACTATCTCACACCTTATTCTTTTTTTTAATATATATATACAAACAAGCAAAAATACATAGTTGATAGTGGGAAAGCAGAACACAGGAAAAAAGATTTAGAAATATACTTTGGAGAAGACAAACAAAAAACTATGTCTAGGATAAGACAAACAATAGTAAGATGCATCCCACTTCCTATAGACTTACTTTCTATTTTTATTTTGCTTTGAAGTTTGTGGAAGAAAAGTTATTCTTTTCAGAAACATTTGGCAAAGATAGCAATTACTGTTTTTAAGAGAACAAATACTTAGAATTTTTGGTAAAACTGCAACATTTTTTGGCTTTTAAAAGTCTTCTTAAAATACAATACACTAAAAGGTTTTTCGGGGGACGGGGTGCTGCTTTTAGTAGATTGCTTTCTTAAACCAAATAAATATCACATTTCACAGATCCATTTGTTTAATGAAGTCACCACATTGCAATTAATATAAGATAGAGAGATTTTTTAGTCAACAGAAGGTATTAATCAAAAGACCCATTCTATTTCCCCTCCCACATGAGCAGTCTACCTCTGTATGGAAGACCACTCAGGATAAATGACTGACTCACACTCGATAAGGATTCTTTTTATGATAAATAATCTTGGATACTATTTGTACATCCAGAGATACTCAAATCAATATGACCAACATGAAATACATTTCACTGCAGATAAATACATTTAGGGGCAGATTCTCTCTCCTCAATCTCACAATTGAGTAAAAAGAGAGGACTGCATCAGGGAGAGAATAGGACTGCCCTAAATCACATCAGCTGGAAACTGATTATGACCCCAAAGAACTGATTATGACCAGCTGGCTGCAAACTACAGACATTTGGTCTAGATTCATCTGTCTACATCCCATTGATTTCAGCAGACACAGACTTTTAAATGCTTGTATCAATCTGGGTCATCTCCCTTTCCTCGCCCCTAGTTTAAGAATTCTGTGGTTCCAGGTAAGTCTGGGACTTGTTAAAGACATTGTTCTAGCTAGTAGGATGGAGAATCAGAATCTGCTCTGCTGGTGCTCTCTCATTAATGTGAAATCGAGGCTGAAAATTCTCCATTCATAATTAAAATTCCTGTTCTTCCTTTTGGCTCCATCCTATTTGGCTCACTGAAGAGCACTTTTAAGTCTTACTGGCTTCAGTTGCAGGACTGGTCCCCAGTGGACGCTGCTATCATTATATCGTTACACTTCACTTCTTCTTCCTAACTCCCTTCTCTGAGAAGCAAGACACTCTTCTCTTCCAGGGACACTAAAATCTCTCTTTATAAGTACAAATGGACAGTGTGAAAAAGTAAATTAAAAGCAACATCAAAACAGAGTAAACCAAGTTGGGTTTTACTGGTTTCACAATTTTAAAGCAACTTTGTATGTGCATTTTATAACACGTTGTAACTACTTTGTTGTGGGAAGCATTTAGACATGAGAACCGTTGGAAGAGGTTGGGTTGGGTTTTTTTTTGTTTTGTTTTGTTTTTGAGTTTTGAAAGGGGAAAGGCTAAGGCATGAGACATTTCCCTAAGCCAAGAATTATTTATTTATTTAAGAACAGTGGTTGCTAAAACACAAATCGTCAACTTGAAGAGCTCCTGTAATTCACAAATACAGAAATAGTAATGCCATTACAAAGGCAGCATGTTTTTCTGCAAGTAATTCTTACCAAATTTTTGAAGAGTGCAGTTAATTCCTTTGTAAACACAGAAAATTTTAAAAACGCTGTTCCCAAATCTGGGTCATCCCTGCAAACACAGTTGCCTCCAAATTTCTCCAGTGCTTGTGTGTACTGTTCTTCATTTTCCACATGAGCTTCAAAAAGAGCAAAACATGAAAATAACATCAGTAGACAGCAGGTTACAAAAAATTACAACTAAGTTAAAAAAAAAACTTTTCAGAAGGTTTCTCGCTAAGAATGTTTACTTGATACAATAAAAATTATTTATATTTTAACACTGCTATGCTAGAAGTATGAAGTGCCTCACTAATTCTGGTTTATGTTTATCTATCCACATGCTGTACAAAGGCCAATGTTTCACCAAGACAAAACAATCATCTGACAGGTATCCAGTTTAGAAAGATCTGCATTACTTCTGCGCCATACTAGGGACCACATAACAATTCCCAACTACTATAATGAACTTTTATAGTCTTTTATTAATGCTCTCTAAATTTAACTGCTGTGTGCTGAACAAAGAATCAGAGGGGACTGGGTGTATTGGCAGAGTCCTGAATCCCTACAATAGCGGGCAATACATCAAAGACTCTCAAATCATCTTAGGAAATGGATTACAGACATTACAGATCAGGATGAAACTCATATCCACGTTAGCCCTCTGATCCAGAGCAGCAGTGAGGATCTGAAGCAAATCTCAGCTGTCTGCATTTACCACGGGCTGATTCAGTTAGATCTCAGAGCAGTTTTGGTTCATGACCATTAGGTTACCTCCTGAGATGACAAAACCAGAAGTTCTACCTCAGAAGCAGTCCAGTACCTAACAGAGATAACAGGCTCTGAACACAGGTGTAGGCTGTACCAGCGCAAGTCATCCAGCACTCACTTAATGCTGCTGCTCTTCAGAAAGCTTTGAACTACATGTGTTGTGGGGTTATTCAGCACAGGGAGTTAGATGAAATATAGGCCACAGCAGGTGCCCCTAATTCAAATATAGGGAAATCTGAGGGGCCTCAGTCTTACCCACTTCTAGCTACTGATTCACTCCCAGCACACCAGGTTACTTGCCAGTACAGACAGACATAAAAAGTGCCTGTCAACTTGGTCTGAGGAAAAAAAAAAAAAGTCGTTCTGAACCCAAGCTTAGTGAGCAAGTTAAGCTCGAGCACATGGGCAAAGCACACCAAGTTGGCACCTGAGAAAGTTAATGTTGCGTAGCGCTTATTCTAGCTGTGGCAAATTTCTAATGCTTCAAAGGAAGCCAGAAAAAAAACACACCCTAGAAAACAAATTATGCATGAATAAGACCAAAGAATTTTTCTTGGCCATTACAGGAGACCAGCAGAAACCATGAAGATTATGTAGAGAGGATTAATGTTAGTTCAAACAAGCAACGATCCAGTTTAATTTCAAGCCTATTTGTATATGTCAGCAGTCCAAAGGATTCATGTTGCAATGTCCTTTCTCCAAATTTCTATGAATTAGTTACGTAACCTGGTCAATAAACCTAGCAGGTTCCAACTTAGAAGCCTGTCTATCCATGTTTCTATTCAGAGAGCCACTCAGAAACTTTATTTTTCACATAGCTACAGATTTTCTTTGATTTCCAATAAATGAAACTACAACCTTGCGGAGCAGTGGTATAATATCACGTAATTAAATATTGTCATAATGTATATGCAGAATTGGAGTTACACAAATGGCATTAATTTTACATGTTTCTACCTTAAGCACTTCAATTTGCAGCCTGAAAAAGACACTTTTTAAATCGAAAGGCTAAACGTAAGCTAAGTCCTACCGTATCTAAACTGTATTTATTCTTCCTCAGCATCAACGGCAGGGGCTGAGCACTTACAAAGCCTTTTGCTACTTGAGCTACAGGATAAATTAAGGATGTACAGCTAATACTACTGCGTGACATACAAACACCTGAATGTGCTTTGAACAAACTGGGACATACATACACCTGAAGAAGCTTTAATAAACTGGCATAGACAGTAAAAAAACAGGGTTTGGCACATTGCAACTCCACTAGTTCACACAGCTACCCTGCGCAGTGAATTGTCTCCATATTTCTTTCTGCATCCTTACTGCTTCCTGCATCCAGCTTAGCATATCTGAACCCAGTCGAGGGTGGAGGTCAGGGCACAATCCAAATAGCAAAAAGAGAATGCTGCCACTGCATGAAAACAAAATGAAAAGGCTGCTACTGTTAATTGTCATAGTCAGATGTGAAATCAGCAGTTGAACTACACTGACCTTTTAACTCAGGAAACGAGCTTTCTATTCCATAGAGTATCCCCCAAAACCGGGCCTGTGCTTCTGGATCTAGGCATCAGATTAAAAAAAGCCAACAAACCAGCAGCTCAGCCACAGTTCTGAGACATTCCCCAGAGCATTGATGGTAGTAATTGTAGCAATACAATATTGGGGCTGAGCTGGTACTCCAGAAATACATCTGAAGTGCATGAAATGGTCTTTTTTTTTTCTCCACAGCACCTGCCCCAAAATACTCTCCTTGCTCTCTTGTTTCTTCCTGATGGGCTTAAAAGTTTTTCTACAAACAGAAGGTTTGGAATCTAGGGAAAAAAAAAAAATCTGAGCCAGGTTTCTTTGAGGCTTTGGGGGCTTTTTTTAGTAAGCAACTAAATCATATACAAATTGGAACATACAAATATCCAAACCTCTACAACAGTTTCTAAATTCACACACTTAGAAGAGAAAAAAGAATGGGTATACTTAATACTATGGGAATCTATATTTAAAAAGCAAATAAACAAAAAAACAACCAACCAAAAAAACCAACACTGCTCTTTTGAGTGCAGGGCCAGTTTTTGTTTCGTCGCAAGGAACCTCAAGTGCTGGCAAGTAGCTGGGTTAGTACTATTTCTGCTGGTGGAAGAGAAACACTGTCAAACCTTTACTGTCAAGATGGGGCAATATGAACTTAAAAACTAGGCAAGGTACTGACTTTTATGCAAAAAGGTAGTGATTGCTACAATACTCTAACGAGTACATTGATTAAAAGGCATAGTCAAGCACCCAAAAATTGCCAAACTAAACAAAAAAATAGAATACAGAGTGTCAAATAAATATGTAATATGGATGACATGGCTCCGGAAGAATCTTAAGCTAGACCCTCCACAATCCAAAGACCGGCTTCATTAGTTTAGGCAAGAAGGAATTTCCTTTCAATTAGCTGCTAAGAATTATGCCACAATAGAAGTTCTTGTTATAACCTTGTATCTGAACACCAACATGCCCACAAGCTCTGTCAGGTACTGGTGGCTCTCCAAGATTGCTCTGCCTGTCTGTTTTGCATATAATGTAGGTTTTGTTAGCTCTAATTGCTATGAACTGCAAAGTGAGAATAAAACCCAACAAAATCATGTTTCCTGTTGCTGCTGATCCAAAAAAACAAAAGCTTCATTTATTTTCTCAAAGAAGATACACACCACTCCATGAGATTAGGGCATATAGAAATGTACACAGTAATAGTTCTTCGCATTGTTATCATTTCTGTCAGAGAAATATCTGACTTTGTGCATCACGATAACAACAAATTGCAGCTCACCAGCTTCCTCTTGTCATGACATTCTCAACACACATAACTGGAAGCCATCAGGAAGGCTCAAGTTTCAAAAAACAGTAGAGCCAATGTAGCTTCTTATTGCTGCCAAAACAGCTAATTTCTCCCCTCCCATGTCCTCAAGGACATGGATCATATGCCTTGCCATTTCAGGTGCTCATCTAACCCCTGTTGATTTCACTGCATGTGTAAATTTATGTAAGCTGAAAATCATCTAGGTATCTGGCAAGCAGCAGGGGTGACAGAAAGAACAGGTAGCCCTGAACACGGGGAAGGACTTCCCCATTTGGTAGCAGTATGGTACAGCAGGTTCAGCTGTCTTACAAAATTCTTCCCTTACTGATCTCTTTATTATGCAGCTAGTTTAAGACTGCTATGTCAAATGTAAATTTTTCTTTTCTCAGAGTTACCCATATAGCTCTTTCTGATTCAGTAAGATGACTGACTGTTTAAATCCTCTAGGCTACCAGGAGTTATGATCTACTTACCCAGACCAGATACATTAATGGCTTTGACAGATTTCTTCATTTTATAGAGAACAGTTCGGTCAACATCCAGAGCCTAAAACAAAATAAAATAAACAATTAAATGTTGAAATACTGGACTGACCTCTGGTAAACCTGTGCCCTAGAAACTTTCTCTACTTATAACACTATTACACTAGTTCATTTTATTTCTGTAATTATTAAATTACTTGCCAGTTGCTCTCACCCCCATCCATACAACCTATTCTGTCCCCTTGTCCACAAAGATACATCTTCCCTCTTTTACTGTTGACCAGATTCACTTATAGCCAGCACCATCTGGGTTTATTAATAGTTTAATATTCCAAAATGAAAGTATTTATACAATATCTTCTTATGTTAAATTATTAAAGAAGCTTACTTAAAATAGTTTCAGCCCATCGTATGTTTTGGCATATGATGCTGAAGAAACAAGCAATATCACTTCCCCAGGCAGAATATTAAAACTAGAACTTAATTTCAGTTTTCCTGAATAATTTAGTTAATTAATTGCACTCCCAACCGTATGAACTTTGTGACTGCTGTGCTGAGCAAAATAAATTGCAGATCTCTCAAAAATACAGCTTGGTCTTTCACACATTTTATCACTATGCAAAGTTTTTACCAACACAACATAAAATTCAAGTTTAAATCCTGTCTAGAATTCTCAAGCACTTATAACCAACTCATTTGAAACAAAGAAGTAGAAGCAAGCAACCATTTTGCTTACTGAAGTGAAATCTGGGCAGACCCCAATATACAATTGTTTTGGAACAGAGAAGCAGAACTATGGTTATACAAATGAAATTAAAAGAAAAAAAAAAAGAAGAACCTTAGCGAAACTGCAAGAAAATTTAAATATGAATTCCAGAAATTGTCTTTAGACCTCACTGAACAACAATACCGAATACAAATTATATTAGGCCAAGAGCTGTTTAGCATGATACATGCTAAAACAGCAAACAAAAAGCACCAAATTAATTCCAGTTTTCATTCAAAAGGTTTCAGTGAATCACAGCAGCAACAAATATGACCTACTGTTGTTTTTATTGTTAATCATTTGTATAAGACAAATGATGCATAAAAGTCAGTCCCTAGGAACACATCCAATTCTCTTAACATATGGAATGCAAAAAAAAAAGATTATCCATCTTATTTAAGGTAGTATTCTTAAACTGAATCCATTCAGACCATAAATAGCTGGGCAACGTCTTTGCAGCATTCGATGGAAACCCACACTTTCAGAAGTTGCCTCACCATTAACATCACAGTGTCATAGTACTGCTATATCCATTGGAAGTTTTACCTCCAGTGCCTTTACAGTTTGCATCTGAAACACACTACCAGAAGCACAGAGCCATTTTCACCTGAGATTCTGAAGTACAGAGGAAGGGGGAAAATATCCCTGCGAAAGCTCGTAGAAGTCACACACAGCTTTATTCACCCACTTCAGCAAGTTGAATTGCAACCATTAAAACAAACCCGTGTACGGTGTGATCTCCAAGGTTAGAATAGTCACCTGTCTGCATGGAAGCACGCAAAGTAAACTCCCTCATTGTGTATTATGTCATTTCTAAAAATAACTCAGCAAAGCACCCATCTGATCAGCTGACTGCAGAGGAAAGATAATTTCATCAACAACTGCATCAAAGGGCAATTAATCTCTCGGAGAGGAAAAGAAAGCAGTGTCCCCACCTGCAAGCATCACAATTAACAGCCCAAAGAGAAGGATGACAGCCAGAGACTCAAAAGGTGTAGATTCAGTTCCCAGCTAAATCTCAGATTTGTGTGTGCAGTTGATAAATTATTTAATCCCTGCACCTTAGTTCTGGAAAAAAAAAAAAGAAAATGGAGATGTTATTTCCTCAAAAAATGAAGAGTGCTGGAAGTATAAACATATTACATGGATTTTGAACCACTCCTACTACTGTGGTGAGGGTTCCAGACAGACCTAAAGATTCATAAAATCTTCTGGGCCATGACTGCCTCAGTCAAGAAAGCACAGACTAAGCAAGGGAAAAACTTCAATTCTTCCTCAAAGTCATCATTTTCATTTGCCAAAGCCTCCCAACCAACTCCTGCTTCCGTGGGGATTAGGCAACAGAAGAGACAGTGAATGCCATAGCATACTGGTGATGGCAATTCAAATATCTAGGTATGTCAGGCAGCTGGTTCACATAAAAATTCAAAACACGCATGACAGAAAGAAAACCCCTCAGGCAAGACTGATGGCAACAGAGCAAGCAAACCCTAAGGCCATAATTTGGTGAACATTTTCTTGACAGCCAGGATAGGCTTGCTTGGGTCCTTCCTTCTTCCCCTTCCTGCCTTTTCAGCTATGCCAGCACAAGTGTTCGCAGCGACATGTGGTAAACTGCAGCAAAGAACTGATCCATGTTTAAAAAGGCACAAGGAGAAAAAGTTACTTTTTCAGCTGGATCAGGTTTCCAACTGTGGCTACCAGGCAGCACCCTGATACAACACAACCCAGCCGAAAAGACAAGGGAAAAACAGGAACAAGTAGAAGGACCAACAAACACCTGGGTGCTCCCACTGAAGAAAATCTCCAAGGACATTTCTGAACAAGAATTAAATGTCTGCATGAGTGTAGCAAGTACTTTTACTGTCCTCTTATCTCTAACAGCTTTTTTTTTTTTCTTCCCCCTTAGCATTACACACATTAGTCTCAACATCTCTTCACATACTCAATTACCACAATAAAACAGGTTTTGTAAGTTCAGTTTGTCTGGAAAGTGGGATCACACTTCTATGTTGATAGTGGACACTGGGTTTGCAGAATGATGCTGAAACATCCAGGGAACCAATATGACTGAAGTTAAAAGGCTAAATACCACCTTAAGAAGAAACACTGACTTTGCTCACTGAGGACTTCGCTCAGCTTCTGTTCAGGTAGATGATCCCATCCAAAGCCATGAAAAACACAGAAGAGTACTCCCAGTAGTAAAGTATCCATATCCTGTCCTTGTATCAAGGCAACATGGACTCAACTTGTTATTTCTTCCCTCTCCCAGTCAAAAAAGAGGAAAAAGCCAGGAATTGAAGTAATTTGTGACATACAGTACTCTACACAAAACCTAAAGGAATATTGTAATTAACAAAATGAACAAATTGTCACAGAAATGTTTCATTCTTTAAAAATACAGGTGTTTTATTGTTGGTTTAAATAATTGATGAGATTAAGGATAATTGGAAGAAATTCAACAGTGAAGACTGCAAAGTCATTTAACCCAGGGCACAATACATAAATGAACTGGGAGATCAGTCAGAAAAAATTACGGAGGATAAGATAAGAATTTTGGTTCACCAGATGATTGCAGAATTTGGCACAGGGTGCCAAAGTGACATAGCCGTGAAAAAGCAAAACATGAAGATACAAGAGATCTCCTCCTTCCACCAAAGACAAGGAAACAAAAAAAGTCACTGAATGCTACATACCCTTCGAAATGCAAAAAGGCATAGGTGCAAAATGTTGGTGGTCTTGGCAGCTTACATGTCTTTCCAAACCAGTGGATTTTTGACTCTGATAAACACTTCCAGAAAAATTGCATGCACAAAATGGGAGGCAATATAGGCACTGCTTTCATCCATCAGTATGTGAAGTATGGAATGGAATTAAAAGTTTTTCTTGAACTGCTCTTGGTTTTGTAATTAGCTTACTGGGCATAAGCTACAGAAAACTTAAAATCAGCCTGATCAAGCCCACAGCCAAAGGGAAGCAGTGCATGTCCACTGCATGACAGGGATTATAAGTATCAGTAGCAAAGCTTTTTTCCTCATGTCAGGAACAAAGCCCAGTGTCACTTGCCAAAGGCCAATTTCAATTTTAACTGCTTCAAAGGTTTCTACTCGGAACAAAGAAACATGCCAGCTAATTAGAACCAAACCCATCTCAGTAGGAAGAAATCAGTCCTAGGTTAATGAAATTTCCTGAAATACTATTCTACATCCCAGTTCATAAGCCACAGTCCCAATACTTTAAAATAACAACAACAATAATAAACCCATTCAAGTCCATTCCACCTTGTCTAGGAAGATTTCAGCCCACTGGGAACAAGGTTCAAACATTTCATTGCTGCTTCCCAAAAAGAACCACCTCAAAACTAGCATCAGTCCAAAAATCTATGTTGTCTAAATAGGTCTGTGCAATATATGGGGTTCTCTCTGCTGGAAGGGAGGGTGGTTCCAACTAATAGTGTATTGAATAAATTTCAGGCTGACAACAAAAAAATGAATGTATTATTTGCTGTTTTCAGTGCAGTGGGGGGAGAACGAACTGTTCTATTTTTATCATATTTAATTGGGGGAAGAAAAGAAGGCACAAACCGAGTAATTAAACATCCTGAAGAAGAATTTGGTACCTTTTACAGAACCAAGGGGCATGGGGAAAACCAGGGCAGTAGCAGCATAAATGGCCAGCCCATGAGCTCTACTGGTTAGATGTTCACTTGGAAGCTAGAAGCACACAAACATCCTTTGTGCCAAATTTACAGAAGTCTGGGTCTCTTATGCGAGTGCCCTTACACTGGTATATGCAATGGTAAGAGTATGGCCCAGAAAATAAGTATTTATACATAGAGCAACAGAAAAATAGCCACACTGGGTCAGATCAACAGTCCATTTAACTTGATATCCTATTTCCGTAGCGGCCAACAGCGCGTGTCTTGGGCAGCAACCAAAGAAAAGCACGTATACATCCTTCCCCAGCATGATCTCCTAGATTCCAGCAATCGTTTTAAGAAGAAAAGACTGAGAGACATCCAACCAGAAAACATTATATAGCCCAACAGGCTACTCTCAAGAGAAACAGGAAACCAAGTTTTCTAACTGCACGCAAGGGCAGAGAACACGCACTTGACTTCTCACAGCCCAGTGTGAGTGCTCTCATGACTGCGCTGCAGTGTACGGTGGGAAGTAGTGAAGGTGGAAGGGGAAGCGGGAAGCCTTCATCTTTGCTCTCTTTTTTACTTAAAACAGTTGAAAGTCTCTAATACATTCCATTTTTCTCACCCACAGAAGTTTCATTTTAGAAAGGCTAAAATTAACTATTTCAGTTTTCAAGTTATTTGGTTCTGGATCTGTGAAAAGTCTCAAGCTTACCAATCCCCCCCCCTTTTTTTTAATTAAAGAAAAGGGTCCATTGGAACAAAAATAACAACAACAAAAGTCATGCAGGAGAATAAGAAAATTTTGGCAAATAAATCCTCAAGTAATATGAAAAATAATGCTGGAAACACACCCTATGCTTTCTCCCATATCGTACATTTAACTAACAAAGATATGAATAAAGTGTAGCATATTAATTTCAGATCCGATGTAAACAATGATCTTAACCATTATATCTTTAAAGCAAAATCTAACCTCACCCTCAATTTTAGTAATTTTCATTAAACTACCAGGCTATTCAATAGCCATAAATTGTTCTGTACTTCACACATGCCAATATTTCAGGATACGTAATAATGCCAGAGGCTGCTGCAAATGCTGAACACAAATAGGAACGGCCTTCCCAGAGACAAAGGCTGCAGGAAGAAATATAGCCAGTCAGTAAGGAAAAGAGAAGGAATTAAACAATTACTATAAACAGACAGAGCAAGAATCAGCTCTTGTGCTTAACTGGACTGGTCTTATCTATAAAGTAAGAACAGCAAGTTTTGGATACTCATACCATACCAGCAAGCACAATCTTTTGACATTTCTGGCACATCTTTACAGGTAATCTGATACTCGCTGTAATTACTCCTCTCTGACTCAGAAGACCAGAGACACCCACAGACATTCTATCTCAGTTTGTTTTTTTTCTACTAGAAATTAACTCTGCACTGCTGCCCGCAATCTGCTTCTCTGTTACAGAAAGTGGTAAAAGACTTCCTAAATTCTGTCATTCCCCTCCAAAATCCTCTTTCCATTCGCTTCGTTTTATGTTGTTTCCTCCCGCCATGTGTTAGTTTCTTTTCCTTTTCTAAATCCTCTCCAATTTCTGTCCACTGATCACCCGGCACATTCAGAGAGGGACTGATACAAGGGCGGGGAAAAAAGCCTCGCAGGCACAGTCTGTGGCAAAGCCCCATGTTCTGGCAGAATAATAATAATGAAAGAATTTGAGTAACTTCTTTATTTGGAGTGTACATGTGAAGGACTGTTCCAGAATATTATATTCTACAATAGCTATGACAGTTAATTTTTGCATATAAGCTCTTAGGCTTGAGACATGTCTACTTAAGAGACTGTGAAAGTACAGACACAGACACAGTAAAAAGGACGGGGTTTATTGCAGAACTGTCGCTGCGAAGCCCCTTTCCACAAAAGCATTATTTCCACAGCATCTGGGTTTGTGGTTCTTGCGGGCCCAATGCCGAGGCAATCTGTTTCAACAAGCATTGGTCTATCTGGCAGGAAAACGTAGTAAACATTTAGGCTCTGAACTACTGTGCATACAACTAAGTGTATGCATGGTGGAAAGAGGTAACACCGTTGCTCTGGGAAATTAGCACTTGCAAGTAAAAGGTAATTGTATTACAAAAGTAAAAGATAGGAAAATTTGACACTGCTCTATGTTGTATACACAAACACACTTGAGCACAATGTTTTGTTCTAATAAAAAAGCAGTCATTTTACCAAGTCAAACAAGTGATCCCTAAAAATCACATTTCTCTACAGAACCAATTCTATCAATGAATCAAAATCTTAAGTGAGAGGTTCAGAGTCTACAAAGTGCTCCTCGTTACCACAAGTCACTAAACAATACTGTTGCACACTGAGCAAAAAAGATGCCTGCTAATGATTCAATGTCCACATGCTTCCCTCGCTACCTAAAGCTGGAAATGCAACAGGTACTTAAGCAGGGGGGCAGACACCAAGCATTTTTGTTTAATAAAACCTCTTGCCTAAGAAAAAAGTATGGAGACCTCTTATACCAACTATTTCTCCAGAACATAACCACCTCCTACTTTATTTTATAGTGAGAAACATAGCTGCAATTTCGGTGGTAAAATTGTGAAAAGAGAAGGTAAATTGGAATTATCTTCTTTCAAAGCCAAGACAAGCGGATTTTAAATACAGATCTCGTAAGCAAATTAACAGACTTGATGCACTTATTCTTTACAGTGGATCATTTTTAAACAAAGGATATGTAAATAAAATTCCCTTGTTATTTAATTCTTGTTTAATTTTCCAGTTGCACTAACCAATTGCTGATATCCTTATCCACATATTTAATACTGTATGCTTCAACAACCTAAGATACATCATTATGTAAAGTAAACTAACATTTTTTTCGAGAACGCACTTCTGAAGACTAAGTTCCAATGACCACTGTGTTGAATAGCCAAGTAAAATTCAGCAGCCCTTTAGCCACAGTGAAACACTCTGCTCCTCATCCTGCAGGGACATTTCTCCAGCTTCATGTTTGCATTTCTGCCTGCTGTCAGCATCCACCAAAGCCCTTCATGGTTCACAGCCCAGCTGCTGGAAGAGGCTGATCCTCACCCTGTATCATTCAACAGTATTCATGATGTGCTAGGCTGCTGGGATTTTCCTTCTGCAGATTTCTCAATTCAGTACTCTTTTCCCTAATATTAAAGCCTTTTATACACCATCAGAAGCAACAAGAATTAATCTCTGCAGAACATAACACCCTTTCATATACCACATGACAAGCTTTTTTAGTAAAGAATTTTTAGTTTTATATGGGAGTAATCATCAAATAAAACAATTTCCAGATACTTGTAAGTTCCCGTATCAGTGGCCTAATTTAGTTTTAGCAGTCTTTCAGTCTCTCTACTTAAACTATGCAGATATCCCACTTGCAATCTCTATAAAACAATCAAAAACTAGATAGTAAGATCTCCCTCTGTATGATACACTTACTCTACCTTAAAAATGAAAACCTTTGTGGGGTGTGTGCAGAGATGAACTGGATGCAATAAACTGACCCATCCCACCCCATCCAGCATTTATTTGACTCTAACTTCTTTATTTATCAAGCAATTCTAGGGACCAAAAATTAATCAAGAAAAGAAAAGAGCCTACAGCAATGTAGCACACTCAAACCTCTATCTTAACAGGCCTCTGAGAACTTCTCAACAGAAATAAACAATAAAGATCTGTATCACAAACATCTTTGGCATATACACACACATAAATACTATATATATATATGAGGTGGCCATTCTGAAAGGGAACAAAAGGCACATGGACTTTGTCTAGTTGATGACACTTCTGGAACTTTTAAGGCACCATATTCCTACAAGGAATGACAAGTAACTAGAGGGGATTCAAGAAACGAAGACGAATCACCTCAACTGTACCAAATATCCCCAGGGAATCACCGAACCAGCTGTTAAAATTAGGATAAGCAGAGACAGGTCTACCTGTAATACTGGTAGAATATTAATTCCTACAGTTTAGTTTTCTTTACTGATGAGTTGTTTCCTTTTACAATTTAATGCATTTTGTATAGTTAACTTTTCAGTTTCATTTGCCAGTTCTCACACGAAAGCACAGTGTCCAATAATAAAACTCACTTTCTCTTGAAACACTGCAAAATCATTTCTGTTCTGTAGTGGGTTCTGGACTTCAGCCTGTGATTTTCACTCCATCCTTTCTATATTGCAGTATATCGCCTTTGAAAATCTCTGCATGGTCTCTCAGTATTAACACATTTTTTTTCCAATGGAAAAGTAACTGCACGATAGCATAATTAACAGCAGCTAATGCAAATAAAAGATTAGCCCAGTTATGGCAATCAAACATCTGATAACATCAATATCTTCCTCTTTTGGTAAAATGGAAAAAAGGAATTGCACTAATCTCATTTTGTTGATGCTTTGTCATGCTGTAGCTATCTGTAAAGAGCTTGAATTCTTGTTGCAAAAATCCATAAAAATAATAGTCTATTAATTTACTTTTGGGAATTTGTTTTTAAATGAAAGAATGCATCCAAACCATCTTATATTGTCATTCGTTTCAGGTGCCCAACTAGAGAAATCTCAGGACACTATCACAGTCTTGAAAACAATGATATTAAATTCTGCTGGAGTTTTTATAGCTTTAAATACAGCTAAATTTAACAGTTCAGGCACTTCTGTCACTAAGGACAGCTTCCTAGAAGTGTAAGTGAATCTTAAGTTGCACAGTTATTACTGTATCCAATAGTAGATATAAATTACCCACTTATAATACCATATTCAGTGTAAAAATAAAAGGCTTCCCTACAGGGTGACCTTTGCCAAAAAAATCAGGGAGTTCAAGTACACAGCAGATATCTGTAAAATTGTTGTTTAGTATCTTTATCAATGACACAGACAGTGGGATCGAGTGCACCCCCAGCAAGTTTGCAGATGACACCAAGCTGAGTGGTGCAGTTGATACACCAGAAGGGAGGGACGCCATCCAAAGGGACCTGGACAGGCTTGAGAGATGGGACCATGTGAACTTAATGAGGTTCAACAAGTCCAAGGCAAGGTGCTGCACCTGGGCCGGGGCAATCCCAGACATGAGCCAAGAGTGTGCACTTGCAGCCCAGAAGGCCAACTGTATCCTGGGCTGCATCAACAGAGGGGTGGGCAGCAGGTCGAGGGAGGTGATTGTCC
>VXAL01012284.1:18919-30622 GCA_013399475.1 Chauna torquata
TTGCCCAGAGAAGTTGTGGATGCCCCATCCCTGGAGGCGTTCAAGGCCAGGCTGGATGGAGCCCTGAGCAACCTGATCTAGAGGGTGGCATCCCTGCCCATGGCAGGGGGGTTGGAACTGGATGGGCTTTAAGGTGCCTTCCAACCCAAGCCATTCTAAGATTCTGGGATTCCATGAAAATGCAGTAATCAGTATGTCCCTCCACTGACCACTAAGAAGATAAATTCGTACACAGCCTGCCACCTACGACAAAACACTGAACAACTTCTGCATTTAAAATTGCAGCAGTTTAGAACAGAGAAGCAGGTCCAGGCCTATCAGCACTTTTGTTGTGTTCGCGAAAGAAACAGGAAACTGCTACTGGTCCAGTGCCTGAAACTCATGAGACGAATGCCTGAATCTGTGTGACTAAATGCCCCACGACCTTACACCATCACCAAATCCATATGGCTTGGGAAGGCAGCGGCCAGCACTATCACTCTATCCCTAGCACAGAGTAGACTGACCAAAAATACTTACGTGAAAAGCATGTCAGCCACAACCAGAGCAGTTAAGCAACTGAAAAGAACAAACTAAGCAAAAGAATAAATGAAACCAAACAAAATGCAGCTTACAAAAGATTTACTACTTCATTGCTTCTTAAATACTGCTCTCTTCAGCACAGCCAGTGTCTAGTCTACATGAAGCTCAAAGTGTGGGAGGACTCTGCTGTCCCTGTTTTTGTTGTTGTGCAACATACACCTACAGTACTGTAAAACAAACAAATGATTAAAACATGTGCTTTGCAAGACTCTATACTGCATGTTTTGCGTGTGACAACCGAGCAGGGGCTCTGCGTTTGCATGCACTAAGGAAATTTCCACTCCTATTGCTATAGCCAAACAGTAATCCTGTTTGATTGAAGGGGCTTAAAATGATGAGGAAAAGCATTTGTTTCTAACTTGCCTTCCCTAAAACGCAGTCTAAACTTCCTTAAAATTGCATATTCTAGGAAAGAAACCCGGCACTAAGAAAGAACATAAACCATAAAACATGAGAAAATAATCTATATGAAAGTTCACATCACTTAACTACTTTTTTCCCTTTCTATAGGCTTTCTAAACGTAGAACAAAGCTTTCAGGAACATAAAAGTAATTTGTTCAGCTCTAATCACTTCAGCTGTTTTGATGCATCTGCATGCATACTTAGCATAATGCCTAGACAGATTTATAGATTTCAGACTAGAACTACATTGATAATCTGATCTTTAATCAGGGATAGCTGAGGGGTCCACAAACAGCAGGTGCTTCTATACACCACGCTGTTTGAGACAATAGCGAGCAGAGTTTCAGCCTTCCTTCTCATTTCTCTGTTTTTTTCTTGGTTTATAAAGTCCGATGCTAGAATTTATACTATAGGTTCTTTCATGTTAACTTCCACAGCCGCCTATTAAAGAATACTCTGAAGAAATAGTTTCACTGCACACTACTACTTCCAGAGTAAATACTTTTGTGAAAGAGTTCACATATACAAAGAAAAAAATTTTTTCAAATTCTGCCCAACACCTACTCACTTGAAAACAAAGCCTTCTGCTCTAGATGAAAAATACTACATCACGCTACCCAAGCTAACTTCCTGCAAGCAGCATTGCCTATAAGAACAAAGCTGTTCAGTTACAGCACTGTATCTCAGTTCCTCCATCAACAAATTTGCCCCCATAAGGCAAATTATTTTCTCTTTCTACACAGAATTAACTTTGAGATATATAAAACAATTAATAAAGTCTGCATTAAACTTAGTTGTATGTCCCACTTTCTGGATATAGAACACGTACAACTCCTTCCACTCTCCTAAACTGCAGCACTGAATATATCTACGATATCACCTGCTATCCACTTCCTTCCATCACTGTCCCTTCTCTGTAACCTGTCTGCCTCCTTACTCTGCTGACCCTTTTCACGTTCGCCCTCCCTCCATGTTCCCTCTCTGCCATTTTCATCCTACTTTCTGCATAAACACTGCTGCATTCTCCCTTCCTCTGCAGTTCCTGTCAATTCTGATTTCTCTGAACTTCCTTAGACTTCTGATACATTTCCTTCTCCCCTTTGTAATGCTTCTGCCTATGTCAGTTCCCGACCTTCCTCTGCTCTGCATACACCATCGCGGTGCTTCTACCGCTGGATGATTCCCTCTGCCCCAAGTTTTTTTTTAATCCAGACTCCATTTTCTTGCTTTTCACTTTTGACTGATTCTCATATTACTTCTTACACATTTCAGCTATTACTTTTCAAGTCTTACTTTTTCTTGCATTCCTCTTTTTTGTTGTTTCCTAGCCAAATTTAGTCCTCCCCTTAATCCCAATATTGACATAAATTTCAAGAAAGAAGTCTGGATTTAGCCCAGATAAAAGAAGCTGGTAGTCACCTTAATCACAGGAAAATCTAACATCTAACAGCAAAAACTCTTCCAGCTTATGTCTCTGTCCCATCAACAGCAACTGCATACAGTGAGCATTTGGAATACAGAAGACCTTCAGCTTGGTGCTAACAAAGGTGAGACTGCTGGGGGGGAAAGGCTGGGGTAAAAAATAGAAACTACCCTACCATTAGCTTGCAATAAACCCAATATTTAAACACTAAACTTCTGTTTGTCCCAGAACTTGATCCACACATTCCAGGTGGCTTAAGAAAAAAAAAAAAAAAGTCTCAGATAAAATGCACTAAAGCAGGGATTTTAACTTGACATGAAACCTGGCTGTAATCATCCTCTACAGCTTTAGAAGCATGATCCTCAGTAATTCTATTTTTCATAAGAAATTGCCAGCACTGGTGAAAGAGTAAAGAAGGAGCCACCCTATTGTATCTGCAGGACCAGAAACACCATTTAAATAAGTCTCAAGAATCAAAGCATTAAAGAAAGGAAAATGAGCTTAAGATCAGACATTAATTCAAAATACTTTCTAGATCTTTTTAAAAGTCATTCATACCCTAAACAATTACTTCAGCTCTCTGATGGCCTATCAGTGCCAACATTTTTCATCTCTTTGTTGTATTCTTCTGCACAGTACTGAAAAACTTCCAAAACCCTTCATTCACAATTTTTCAACAATGTGAAGTTCTTGCACATCTGACTACTCTACAACTTCAAAAATGAAAGCAAACATGAAAGTACAGTCTTCTTGCAATGGCAGTTGCTGCAAATACCCGTTTGTACTATTCTGGTTACTTTGCTAGCCTGCCACTTATCCAGGGATACTTGCAATCTTTGGATAAGAACATTTCTCTTCCTCAATTTAACAGTCATGATCTGCGTTTCTGCATCTGTTGCAATCATTTTTATTAGCTGTAAATACCTCTTATTTCCATCCCCACTTTTTCTATTCATCTGTACTTAAAGCAGGTATCACCCTAGTCTACAGAGGATTTATTAGGAATACTTGATAGTTATCATCCTAGTTATTTCAGACGCCTGGAAAATAAGTTAACCAGCCCCAACAAACTGAGTGCTTTAAGCTCAGAGTTTTGTTTCTTGCTTTGCTTACTTGCATTTCTATTTCCGCTATCCATTCCACCTTCTCCCCCACTTTAGGCTCAAAAACTGCAGCACTCCTTTAGAGAGCTCTCACTTAGAATGGTAATACAGGTATTGCCAAATCTAACTACTGCATACCTTCCTTTCTTTTTCTCCTCACAACTCTATGTGCCAAAAGAATGTTTTTGTTTTCCTTACTGCCCGCTGCTATAGCTAAAGAAACTTGATGTTTGCAAATTTGCCCATTTTCTTTACACATTCTCTTCAGTGAACAACTTTCCTCTGATGATCTTTTGCTTCCCATTTCTGACAGGCTCTGCTCATTTCTGATATTCTTCTCCAGGTGTTTCAAGTCTATAGTTTTTTCCAGAATTTTCCCCTTTCTTGGGACACTTTCTAAATATTTTTCATGCTTTAGTACATAAAATCTGCAGTTCTGCTGACTTACCCAGCTCTCAGTTTAATGACTTTTTTCCCCTAAATACAATGTTTTAGCTTGTTTTGCTTTGTTTTTGCTTTTAATTGCTTTGTTTTGCCCTTAATATACAATGAATCAACACCTAATGTTTCAACAAAGACCTCACTTGTTTCCAGTCCCATCCACAACATTCATTTGATTGCTGCCTTTGAATCAGTGACTCTCACAGCAGCTTCTCCTGCTCCTACGTTTCCTTCTGCAAAAATGAACATCTTGGCCTGTCATCACAGATGCCCGACCATAATGTGGCTGAAACACAGCTCTTGTTTTGCCCCCTTGCACTCTTCCTCCATGCCTGCAACGTTAGCAGACAGCCCACTTTACCAGACTATAGCCAACAGATTCTCTTAAACCGAACCTACCACCAGCCATGCACACCGGTTCTGCACAGTATCTCTATTGCATAGCCTTCGCTCTACTAAGCTGCTGGTTTTCATCCATTATCTCATCATTTAATTTTGATTACAAAATTCTGGCCTTGACAAATACAGTCTTCCTCAGTCACGTCCACTCATGATACTACTAAAAAACCTTTCAGCTTGTCTTCAGTGCAACGCATCCCTCTCTGTACTTGTAGTAGCGCTCTCTTTTGCATCAAATATAAGACAATGGTCTTTGATTCTAATGCTTACAACAGGCAACACCAATCGCTTCTCCACCTCTGACTCCCCTTTCCTCTGATCAGACTTGCTCCAGCCACCAGCACCCACTTGTTTTTTCAGAATCACACATTCATGTTTTCCTACCAATACATAGTTGGTAGTTTTCTTACCAACACTTATTTTCCATAGCATCTACAATTTCTCCTGAGCTACACACATCACTAAACATAGAATAGGAAGGAGAGTGGGGATGGAAGACATTACCACAGCAGGAAAAGCTGCAGAAAGATTTCACCTAGCGAGTGTCTTCTGACTTTCTTTTTCTTTTTTTTTTTTTCCCCTCTTGTCTCCTATCAACAGGAGAAAGTTCTTCCCTCTCCAGCAACTTGATGAAGAATATAACACTCATGCAGAGCCAGTGAGGCCTCTTGCCGCTAGCCCAGCCGTAAGACAGAGCCCGGCTGTGGCTCTAGGACCATGGACAGGGCTGCCTCGCCCCTTCCAGGACCTGGCAGCACCACTGGGCCACGGTGCGGCAAGGGGGCAAGTCCAGGGAGCTCTGTGGAGGCAGAGCAGAGCGCTGAAAACCTCTGCAGCAAAGGAGTTTTGAGAAAGTAAGAGGGATAAGCAGACTGTTAAGAAGCAATAAAGCAGACAGAAGCTCTAATGATAGCTAAGATAATAGATGGAACAGCTAATCGAAACGGGGCCAGGCCCAACTCTTCTGAAGCTTCAGGTGAAAACGTTACTTGTTTCTGGGGAACAGGGTCAGACAGATAGCATGGGTTCTTAATAGTGAGGCTCAGAGGCTGGGGCGCTGGAGTTTAGACAGGGAATGGTTGTACGTTTATAAACACATAAAAACCATGGAAGGTGCAAATTGTAAAAAAAAGATAAGGTAAAAGTCGATCTAAAATGTTTACAAACAACTACTCTAATGCATATGAATAAAAAGAAACCACTTCACAGTGGTTAAGTTACTGGTTTTCTTCTATTCTGCTATCTATTCATCAGCCGTGCCTTGTTCAACACGTGCACTGTAAGTGCTTTGGAGCAGGGATTAGGCTTTCGTCCTGTGACTGCTCGGTGCCTTACAAAGCAAAGGCCTCACCTTTACCAAGCACTGCTGTATATTTTGGTACACAGAACAACATGAAGCTTAGAAGAGGAAGCTAAGGTGGGTTAAACCAAAGCTGAAAGAATTATCCTCTTTCCATGTCTACTCTCTTTTATCATCAGCATGAAGAAAATCCAGTGAAGCTGCTTCTGAGAAATGCAACAGCACTAGGAAAAAGTCAAAAGACACAGTTAGTAAAATACTTTGGAAATGTGTATATTTTCCATTGACACCCCTACCAAGAATGGGGCATTTCATATTAGGAAGCAGACACCCCACTGGATACACCAAGGTAAGGTGCACTTACATGACTTGAAATCGTTTTAACTGACTGCACATTGTCTGTACCTTAAATGCTCAAGGCTGAAATTCTCTATTTTATAATATGCGCAGAGCTCCAGTGGAAAACCTGCAGTTTAGTTCCTGTATTTCCAAAACTTCCATCCTCTATGTTCCTCTCAAAAAGAAAAAAAATTCCACACTCCTTCTGAAATCATAACGCCATTTGTGTCATAATGACTTTTCCAGAAACTTCTTTGGATGCTGATGACAGACAAGTATGACTCCAGAAAGGAAGCAGAAGTGGAACACAAACAAAGTTTTAAACAACACTGTATTTATGGAACTGTATTTAGTAATGAGGTAAAAAAAGTGTGCAAATATGTTCTAAAAGGAGCACCTTATAGAGGGCACAAAGACATATTTTATTAGAAATATACAGATAATAGTAGTAAATTCGCCAAAATGCAACGTAATATGTGACATCTACTACTACTTCTCAAAATATACGAAAACATCTTCTTCACACAGTTTTCAAAAGCAAGACACAATCATGAAAATAGCCCGAGAAGACAGAACTCCAGTCCTGAAGACCTAACAAATCAAAAACACATAATGGGGAAAGTATGAATTTTGATAACATGCATGTGTATGCATGCATCTAGTCACATTCACTGATCCTACCATGCTGCTATTACCTCTTGCCCTCATTAGCTTTGCAGAACCACAACGGAGCAGGGAGGATTAAAAAAATTCTAACGTACGAGAGGAATTCAACACGAGTTGATCTCTTATGCCTCTCAAAATCAGCTGAAATGGGATTACCTTAGATGGGATGAAGTTGTTATCCTTTCTGATACAAAAAGGTGTTGTAAGTGACATTGAGGAAGGAATGGATTTGACACTGAAATGACATACTGCATTCCAAGGACTGGAAATTACAAAAAAAAAAAATAATTAAAAAATCACAACCAACCAACTCACTTTAACTGTTAAATGGCAGACACATTAAGGTGCAACGATATGGAATAGGACCTATAGAAGAAAGGCAAGTATGGACTTGCAATTACAAGTTATGGTTTTAACACTAATCTCACAGATTTTATAGAAATTCCTGGACAGTGGCTTCTAAATAATCCCCAAACAATTAAAATTGTTTATATCCAGAAAACTAAGACCATCTTTGCCTACCACCACACACTTTCTTTTGCTTGTATATTCCCCATCTTTCCAGCACACATTTGTCCTGTCTACTTACAACACATTCATCACAGTATCAAGTGCTACCATGCTGGGGGCAGGTGTTCCACTAACCTATTAAACATCTGTCAACGTTTCCACTGCAAGCACATGAAGAGAGGAGAATCATATTTAAGTAGGCGGGGTAAACTTTGCACCTCAGATCCTGACTTAAATCGAAAGGTCCTCAGCACAACTACTGCCTGCTACTCTCTGTTTACATAGCAGCCTAAACAAGAGCTCCCCTGCCCCTTCTTTCTTGGTCCACAAGCACAGCACCATAAAAAACAGGTAGAATAGAAATAAATACTTCAGATTTTTATGGGCTTCGGTTACAGTCTTTATTGTAAAACTTAGCCCATGCTTCAAAATAAAGTTGCACACTTGGATACTATTCATAAAAATCACTCTAAAATAATATTTTCCAAAAAATCTTTAGTGATCACAGCTATTAAGACCATTTTGCAGGCTCCATTACAGTTGAGGGACTATTTTATTTAACTTGTAGAACATAAAAGAGAGAAGTCTATGTTCTAAGTAATAGCAGTACTAAAATCACATTTTTAAGTATTCACAGCTTAAAAATGGCCGCTACACAATTTTAGATCCTGTAATAATGGGAGACCTTTAACAGAAACAGTAAGCTGAAAAGACTGCATTTGTCAAACGAGATTACTGATTTCAAGCAGCCCCTCCCCCCATCATGTGACTATGCTCTGGACTGTATCAATTAAAACTTGTTTAATCTTAGTCATTATCATACACGCAAAGATTAAACAGTAACTGAGACATACTGCTCACTTGTAACTTGGTTTTAGCAGAAGCTAAAGAGATTCCCATCATTTTGCTAAGCAACATCCTTGTCTGAGAACAATACAGAAATTACATGATTCCTTTCCTTTTGAAATCGCTTTGTGCCCCAAGAGCATGCCTTTCCTAATCCCTTTCCACTACCGACAGCAAAGGATCAAATTCTCTTTCTCCAAGTGTTTGAACAGGCAGCAGTTCCCAAGCCCGTGCACTTCTGTGGATCTCAAAGACCATGATCAGCGGTCTGTAATTGGTCTATACGACCACAGAAAGCAGTAGAACTCCAAGTATTTTCTACTGATATTAAAAATCAATCACACTCTGCAACTTACAGAGGTCAGTTAATCCAAGTTCAGGAAATACTGATTTAAGGCAATACCATCGCCCACGGAGACATAACTGGTAAATTACACACATAATTGTCCAATGTCTTATTGATTTCCTCACTTAACAAGCCTTTTCCACTCCATCACTGAAAGCAAGGCCTCATTAACCGAACTTTTAAGACACTGTTAGATATCTGCTAATTAACTAAGATAGAGTTACAAAAGTGGCAGCCAGCAGTGCTAATGATAAGGCTTCCCATTAGGATCTAGAAACAGGTATCTTAGTTTGCCCAGAGGTGAGCTCAGGCTAAGAAGTCACACTAGCCCCCAGCGCCTGTGGTTTTGCGCTGCCTCACCACGTCTCTGCCTGCAAGGGAGTGCAGGGCATGAGAGACTCCAGCTAGCTTCACGTGGGCTTCGTCTGTTCCAGAACCACATTTTCTAGGAAAAGCAGTTAAGAAACATCACAAAATAGTACTATTTACCAGTTTGGGCTTTTTTGTTTTGTTTATTTAATATAAGTATACAATACCCTCGAAAATGAAAACCTGTCTCCAGTTAACGAACTGCCTCTTTTACAGTCACTTTGTAAAATCAATCCATACACAAAGCCAACAGTCAGCAAGGTTTCAACTTACCTATTAACTATGTTGAGTAACATATTCCCTAAATCATACACAGCCAGACCTCCTAGTTTTCAGAACTGTACTGTACACTGCAGCAGAGTAGTGCACACTGGAAACTGATGCTTCACTGTGCTTGTAACACCGGAAACACAAATGGGCTCCCTGTGTTACCTGTACATTTTTTGATGCATTCTTTACTAAGTCTTTGTTCATAACAACCTGATAAACTAATTCTTGCCTAGCCTTCTGGAAAAAAAGTGTGCAGAGTGCTGACTTCTCTATTGCACAATTTATAGACAGATTTTTATCAAAGGATCACATTTAACCTGAAAAACCAGGCATGTTAGGTTGAAGGACCTGAGTATTTCCAAACTGAAGTAGTGTAAGACGAGAAACAGATTTTAACAATTTTGAAACCATGAAAATTTGTTTGTTTTTCTTGATAAAGCACAAAAAAAAAATTAGTAGTCACTTAAATACACGCTTTAGAACAGCAGCACGAACAGGCAGCAACTGCTGATACTTTGTCAAAAGTGCTAGATAGATCAACATGATTAAGAAAGCCACAGCCAGTGCAATCCTGCATCAACCACCTTGCAAACTTTACTTAGATCTGTAAGACCCTAGGCACATTCATTGCCATCTTTATCATAAAAGGTAATTTTTTAATCTAAGCTAGCAGTGTCTAGTAGCTGAAATATGCAGAGATACAAACTAACATTCAACATCTTGAGCTAATTTCTTTAAAAATCAAACAGCAGTGTATCAGTGATCCGATACAAGAACAAATGCCAAGCAGACATTAAATAAGAAAGGAATCCACTGATTCAAACATTTAAATGCAAATAATTCCCCTAATGTTAAAAAAGTTTTCAAGATGCAACTTGTTGAGCTGAATTTTTAAAAGACCTTAAGATACATAATATAAATTGTAAATTCCATGTCATCATATATAAATTTTGTGAAAATGAATATGAAAGAAAACAGACATGAAAAACAAAAACCTTTCTGCATTTTTTTTTCCTAAGAAACAAAGTGACTTTCTTGCAATCATACAGCTTGAGAAATTGAGGCTAAGACGAAGACCAAATTTTGTGAAACTTGTAATAAAAATCTCTCAATCTCGCAAAATTGTTTTTGATACAAACGCTTACACTAACTTCTATTTCGTGTCAATCAGTTATTAGGCAGGTCTACCTCACAACGTCAATCATTCACTGTTATCAATATTCTTTATGGAAAAGTTACCTTTGCTACAGAATTGTTGATCTTAAACTATCAGACTAATAAGGTATAATTAAGTCCAGGCACTTAAGTGCAAGCTTGCATGGAAGAAAATTACCTCAGGAACAAAACAGTAATTCCTTCTGTGCAGATTATTTTGAATTCAGCTCCTTGCTTTAGTGGTTTTGGGAACTGGCAAAACAGGAAAATCTTGAAAAGGGTGTTTAAACACCTAACCTGGGTTTTGTTCACTTAATAATCCATTGCTAGTGGCAGCTCTTTTGTAAGAAGGGACACTAACTACCGACAAGATTATTTTGCTGAAGAGGCTCTTTTTAAAGTATATGCTTACTGCAAAACAAATCAACTAAACACACACTGTCAGAACTGATGTAACAGGTAGATGGAGCAAATTAATCCACATCACAAATAAGATTCCCCCCTCCCACAAGTTACTTCAGAGAAGCTGCTAGAGGAATCAAGATACAGAGACGCTCATTTCATTGTGCGTATGACTGGGACGTGGAATGTGCTCTAACTGTGTTCAGACCTGTCCCAGATTTCCGTCTGATGTGAAACAGGAGGGAAAAGAGTCTAGTCTCTCTCTCTCTCTCTCACCAGTCCTGGCAGTCACCCTCCTTGGTAGAGATGGCTATTACCATCAGGTTCAACGACACATTTCAAATATCTTTCAGGGAAGAAAAACAAACAGCTCTCTTCCCCCGACAAAAGCCGCAAGCACGAAATTTGCAGCCCAGGCTGTCTATAAGGAGACAAAAAAGAGGGGGGCTCAGGCTCCCGTGCACTGAGGGGAGGCTTTGGGGTGGCACGTTCCCGCCTGCCGGGGAGAGCAGGCACTGCCTCAGGACCCGCGGGAAGCGGTTCCTGAGAGAAGGTTACCTGAAAACACATGCCGGGGGTGAGGTTACGTTTCTATGTGCGGAGACTGGAAAGAAGATTAAATCCCACCTGCCAGGAGGCTGCAGGCACACACAAGCGCGGGGGGAAGGAGGGAGAGGGCACCCGCACCTCCCGCGCTGCGAGGGCCGGAGCCTCACGCAGCGCCCGGGAGGAGGGCGGCGGGGCCCAGGCGGTTCAGGTGTCGCTGGGAAGGACGGGGCAAAGGCGGGAGGCAGCCGAGTCAAGCCGCTCTCCAGGCGCGAGGGCGAGCGGGCGGAACCGAGCGGCTCGGGCGCCGGGAGGAGAGGGAAGCGAGGGCTCGGGCTCACCGGCCCCCAGGCTGGGAGGAGCGGGGGCAGCCAGCGCCCCTGCCCCGCCGCGCGCTGAGGTGAGAGCCGCTGGGGCCGCGACCCCGCGGGCCGGGGGGGCAGCAGCGCTTCAGCCCTTCCCCCTTCTTTTCTTCCCCCCCTCCACCCGGGCGAGCCCCATTTCCTCTCGGCGGCAGCCGAGGGCGCTCCTCGGGGCCGGGAGGGGAGAGGGAGCGGCAGGAGCCAGCGCCGGTAGCGCCTTGTTCTCTGCTGCCGCCGCGGC
>VXAL01012284.1:31026-98677 GCA_013399475.1 Chauna torquata
CGCCCGCATCTCCGCACGCCCCGCGGAGACCCCGCCGCCGCCGCGCTCGCCCCCCGGCGCCCGCCCTGAGAAGATGGCGGCCCCCGGCGACCCCGCCGGCCGCCCTCCCGGCGCCAACGGCAGACACCGGCTGGGTGATTCCAGGGACAGGCGGGGCACGTCCAGCCGTGTAATTAGGAGCGCGTTTAAGGACAACAAACGCCGCGGCGGGGGGAGGTGGGCCGCTGGTGCCTACCTGGAGCAAGGGGGGACGCGTGGAAGCGCTCACCTCAGGTCCCCGCGCTGCCCGTGCGCGGCTGCCGGCAGGTAGCGGGGGTGTTCTCCTCCTCCACGCTTCGCCATCTGCATTTCGGCGGTGGAAAGTAATTGCTTTTACGGGTTTGCTGCATAGTTTCAAGGGAGCCAGAGGAAAGTTTGAGAAATGCTGTCATTCCCAAGAGGTCCGTGCAAAAATACTTTCAGGCTAAGTAACGTTTATATCTCATTTCTTAGAAAGCTGTTTCTGTGCTAGAAGAGGAAGCGTTGTTATCAGAGCAGATGCTTTGTTCTTTTTATATAAAGGCACAAGGATGAATCGAGGCTGAAAATGCAAAAATCAGTCCCAACAGTGCAATTCGTGACTGAGGCGGCAGAAAGGAGATCAGCAAGGTGTCACCAAGCGGGCATGGTGCCTGTGCTAGAAATACCGGGACACGATCCACAGTGGTGATTTCTCCTGGCCTCAAAGCCTTAGGATTTCAAGCCTGTTGGTGCAGAAAGTCTTGAAAGTCTTTATTTTGGCCCAGAAACTCTCCAGCGACTTTTCACTCCCCTCTGGTGATACAGTTATTAGCTTGCTGTGAGTGATTCTTTGTTACTGTGATTTAAAACTCCACAGGGGACTCAGGAGTGTAAGCAGGTAGTCTTTGCTGCAGTTTGTAAAATGTCCAAATAAATAACTGCAGGCCTAACCAGATGTTACTACCCTTTGCACTCCTTGCTAGTGCTGTTAGGTTCTCCGTTAACACAAAATATGAAGTTTGTCAACCATATTCCTTTTACTGACTGTAGCAAAGCAGGTGGATCAAGAGTGACTATCTGCATATGCTTTCCTTTTTTAAATCTCACTAGTTTTTCATTCTAATTATTTTCTCTCATTAAAATTGCCACCATAATTTTGCTTCTGTTTCAATACAATTTGGTATTATAAAACCCCTCTCCTTGTTAAGATTTGTGTATGTTTCAGTTAACGGAGCGTATACATATGCAAAATGTTTCAGTGCTAATGGGTTAAACTTCTTGTCTATATATCACACATATCTGTGACCAGGCTTAGTATAAATATTCATTCCCGCTAAAAATATGTGATGTTACATCTTCATTTTTGCATCAGCTGATGGTGATACCATTAGAGCAATACCTAACATCACAACTATCTATATTTAGTAAACACTAGCATTCTTAAACGATCGTATGTTCCAATGTGCCATATTTACTTATAACATTTGAAGGAGATTAAAAACTTGGGGTCTGAAAGGCAAATAATCCAAATTTTAATGTTTTGCAATAGCTGTATCTGATGTAGTCCAAGTCTGCAGCACTTGAGTGATGTCCCTAGCATTAGCATCTTCTGTCTGATAATACATACACCTAAGACAGTATCCTTACACAATGAAGCAATGAAGCCTTAAATTCTGTAGACCATATGGTTATGCAGCAGATTAGGTTAGGTGATTGCAGTGGTATCTCCTGATCTTTAACTTAGTAGATTCAAAAGTCTGCCATCCCAATGAAACTGCTAGGTACTTTGTTCTGTCTTTTTGCTTGACAGACTATGCATTTCACTCAAGTCTCCTTTATCCTGGAGCTAAAGACTTGTGCTTGGTTGGTTCTCGATGATTTTCTAAAAGACATCTAATCTTAATATCAAGACTCAAAAGTTTGGAGAACCCACTGCTTCTGTTAGTATTTTATGACAATAGTTACTCACAATTACTCTGTGTTGCAGCTATTGCTCGTTATAACAGCTTTTTTGGTGGGTTAAGGAGCTATTCAGTACTCAGGCATTTCTTCCTATGAGCATTTTTGTACGCTGTAATGAGATCATTTCTTGGTTTCATTTCTTGATAAACCAAGCCAATCGACTCTTCTTTTTTAAAGAGGGCAAAGCTAACTTGAATTGCTTTGTATTGGCCACAAACCAAGGTTGTGTACACAGATGGTGACTGTGGGTCAACTGATGTGGTAACTTGTTACTCTGCAGTAACACTTTTCTTAGTGTGTGCCAGTCCTGCGTCTCTTGCTGAAAGGATATTTTCTCAGCCCTTAAGTCATTTTTGTAGTTCTAACACGTCAATAAATTATTGTCTTGCTTCCCTGTTCCCTCACTGATACATTCAAAAGTTTCATTAGACTTTCTGGTCCTAGTATCATACTGGTTCAGCTGTGTCCTCTACATATTTATGAGCGACGCTTAATTTCAGCATCCAGCCCCATTCTTTGAATCTGTAAGTAAGTGGTCCTGTAGGATGTCTCAATGCAGTGTCCCAAACTCGGCAGGTTGCTCAGTTGAAAAGCGTCTGATCCTGTGGATACGAATAGACCACATCTCTGTAGAGTGGTGTGGCATATCAGGGTTTAGGTCTCTTTCACTTGCAGAGGATGTGAAAGTTGGAAAACTTGATTTGCACAAACATTTTTTCCTACACCAACTTCAAAACAGCGTTAATGGTTTCATCAGCGAGTATTGTTAAAAGCATGAGTTAGACCTTCAAAATCACAAGATAGATTTTAAAATAAGTTTTTTTTCTCTTTTTGGTTTTTGTGCCTTTAGAAATCATGCCCGTATGCCAAAATACTGATTTGTATCACTGTCAGTAAGTAAGAACCCAAACCACAGACCAGGTGCTATACAAACACAAAAGAGTAAGGCAGTTTCCGGAGATCTGAGAGTCTAAAATTAGCTAGTGGAAAGGCAATTGAGTGAATATAAGGAAATACTGGACCACGATTGGTCTGTACGACAGTCTGTGATCTTGGCACACTATTGTCCAAGTGTTTCCTAAGACATTTTAAGTAGGTCTTCAAGAAGGGTTATGAGAGAGACTTGGGATGTTTAAGGGGGAATCATTACAAGAATGAGGGTTAGCATGAGAGAAAGCACACGAGACTTGGGTCCTTGAGGTTTAGCAGTTCAGAGTTAGCATCATGCATCAGAGGCAAAGTTTATGTCTGTTTAATGAAAGGACGTGCTGAAGGAGTTGTAAGAATAGCAAGGAGAGAACTTGATGAGCTGGTTAGCATAGTCAGTGATCCCTCAAGCAGCTGCCTGGGGTAGGACTCAAAATGTGTAGGGATTTCTTTTTCCACAGCAGTCGTGTCATTATTGCCCTTTACTGACTAGCTCAATAACAGATTCTTTTGTGGTATTTGCTCTCTCTATCTTTCTTTGATATCAATGTTTTTTCACAGAATTTCTTTCTTTGATAACTTCAGAAAGTTTCGGGAAGTATTTTTTCTTGGCCTTCTTTGTAATGTACTCAGTGTTTTACAAGGGTTCTGATATGTATTTATTAATTCTATTAAATATGTGATTTGAGGGAATGCAACAAGGAAATGGTTCATAGAAAATCTCATTAGCCTCATTGTTTATCTTCAAACTTAACAAATAAGCATGCAAATAAATGTAGTCTGACAGCTGCTAATTACTGGGTAACAATTTTCAGGCGGGTAGGTGCTAAACTAAGAAATTTATGAGTACATATAAGTCAGAGCAGATAGATAAAACACTGTGTGATAAGCCCTGTTACTGGATCCTGTGGTTTTATCCAAAGTTGTATGATATTTATTATTTTTCTTGAAGTACCTGTTCCTGGTGTTCAGTGTTCAGATAAACACTTTCAAAACAGACTCAACTCTCCAAAATTAGTTCCAATAGTTTCGGAGAAAGGCTTCTAGTTGTGATTTCTAAAGGTACAAAGCCCTAAAAGAGCAGACATTTGGCTGTTTTTAAATTACACCTATGATTTTGAAGGTCTAACTCATGTTTTAATGATACTAATTACAGCGTGTAGCAGCTTTAGAATAGCAACGTCTGCTGTTTAAGAATGAACTCGTGGCGTTATTCTATTGAAAACAGTTCCTATCTGAAAATGTTGTACTTGCTCTCATATGTATATTTCTAGAGATTTATCTCTACAAATGTGTTGTACCTCTGTCTAAAAATTCTTCAAATTAAGTTAGTTCAGAAAAGGATATTTTTTCACGTGTTTTTGAATTTGGAAGTGCCTGCTTGGGAACCTATGTTACAAGCATGTGTGATATACTTTTCTCACTCTTAATATGTAATCGCACTCTGTTGCATTGCTCTCTCAGACTTTTGTGGATAATTTACAAAGATCTATTTTGCCTAGTATTACTGGTAATAACAACACCTGCAACAGAAGACGTAGCATGTAGACAAGGGTAAGAAAAAAAAAAAAGGAAAATAGCATTGGTATTTTGTGACATTTCTCTCCAAACATCCAAAAGATACTCTTTTAGCCAGTAGCAGGAGAGTGTGCTACTTAAATGATGAAACTGAGTAGGTGTGAGTCTGTAAACCTTTCATTGTAATGGAAATTTTTCTTACTGAGCTTTGGCAGAACTGCACCTTTTTTTTTAATATTTAAATTTGGTAATAATATCTTATTGTCACAGTATTTTTAAAGTGTTTCCTGGATGACCGTGTGTATTCCAATGTGTTATATAACCATGTTTCAGGTTTTTGGAATCCAGTGTTCACTTCAGTGGCTCAAACTGAGTATTTCTGTGCTGCTGTTTCAGGATGCTCTCAAGAGCTGCCCACTTCATGATGCCTCAGGCTGGATTGTGTTGTGTAGATCAAGCTGCAGGCCCCTGGGCCATCTCCAGAATGTGCATCAGATGGGATGCCCTCAGGGATACCGACTGCTGAAGAGTTACCTTGCTACAGTCCTAGAAAGGTTGTTCTAATACTTACGAACACAGATTGTGTTTCCGCTGCGTGACCTGCCACCTCACCCTCTGTCATTATCCCTAACCACCATAGCCTGTGGGTCTCTGCCCTAGTCTCATTAACCAGCCTGCTAACACAAGGGGAGGAGAGCAATATCAGAAGAGGGAAACTCAGTCTTTCAAGTACCTGGGCAATCTTAGACACTGCTGCAATCACAATATTCACAAGAACAAGCACATCATGGAGGGGCACTCCCAAAGTTTCATGTCACCCCTAATACCAGCACCACATCCTTCCTGTTAGTTGCTCAATAGCGTCCAAAGAAGATAATGCACTGGTGGTCAACTGTCTTTCCATAGACATGCTTTTTTGATCTTATTCTGATATTACAGCTTCAGATCACCAATGAAAATATCCAAAATCTGTCTGTGGGCCACTTTTGCACTTACCAGGCCATATTCAGTACACCATGCTCTGTTGCATGAGCTGCTTGGCATATAACTTGGGATAAGATGATTTATTTTCTAAGAAATTACAGAATTACAATTCAGCCCCAGAATCAGCAGAGTTCCCTGCATTCAGGTGGCAGGAATGACAAGGAAGTCAACTGAATCATGTTTAGGAATGAAGAGACATTAGGTCCCATATGGCACAAAGTGAAGAGACAAGAGGAACGTTCTTGGATTGAAGAATTTTTAGAAAAAGGAAAAAAAAAACTATTGTTTTCAAACACAAAGGACCTTTACTTCTCTCATAAATTTAATGTCAAGGAGAGACTCCTGAAAGTCAGTTCAGAAAACAACAGTGCTCCATTGCTCCACTGGAATTTGGAAGCTAGATAAGAAACTTGAAGGTGGTCTCTTTCCAAAGAGACAACTCAGAGTACTATGAAACCCTAGGAAATTAAATGTAATTCTATCTGGCTAGGGCCTGAGCAGGACAGGGGAAGAAGGACTGTCAAAAAAAAGGGAACTAAAACTGAAGTTTACCTGGTTTTAACATGTAATATAAGCTTAGAAATTGAAAGTTTCTCCATTGCAGTGAAGTTTTGCTCAAAATGAAGTAGAAACAGGAAAACATACTCCATTTGGTCTCCCAGAGTCAGTCTTCCAATCAAGAGTGAAGCATATGTGATCATGTACTTTGTGAATGTCTGTTAAATAAAATATGATGACCTTTCAAGTGGAGAATATATTAAGAAACAAAAGTAAGTCTTATAGCCTGAAGTCTTCTAGCCTTGTGGGGTGAAGTCCTCACCTTACCTGCTCAAGCTTCTGTCAGATCACCTGCCTTGGATGGGAGTGATCAGGCAGTGATGAAGTAGCTGCCTTGGATGCCTTTCAGGGTCCATCTTTTGCTGCCTTGGTTGCTTGCCCAAGGCTGCTAATCAGGAGTCCATGGAAAATAGCAGGAAATGTTGGTTTGCTGTGCAGAGCAACTACCTGGTGATGGGGGGCATGGAAGGCAGCAGGCAGTGCAGAAAGGAGTTCACTTCAGAGGTTGTGGGCCCACTCTTGTGATCTGCCTGAACGAGGTCCTGACCTGCAGGCACTCCTGACGCTTGTACTGTACTAGTTTGGCACTTCAGACCTGGATCCTCCTAGGGGAAGTGCTTACACAGCTCTGAGTAATAGTGCAAAGAGCCTACAGAAACTGCACAACTTGGGCCAGGAAGCTCTCAGGCAGGAATGGTTCTGTGCAGAAGGTCATTCCCTCAAGTTATACTGAGAAGTTTGTATAGCACCACGAAATCTCTGACAATATGGATAATGATAGAGAAAAAGAGGGTATGGTCAAAAACTTAAATTTTCCTTGGGGATTGCTAAGACGTGGCCAGACTGTTATGGAGGAAATCTTAAATGATTTTCACAACTTTATAAAAATTACTAGGGCAGCTGTAGGTGAAAACTTATGTAGGATATGAGTCCAGAGCAGTAAGCACCGTCTCAGAGCAGAGCTCTTCCTTTTACAGTCAGTGAGGAAATACTGTGTTATCTATGTAGCTTATCTTAGGTGAGGAACGTAGCACGCCTCTGCTGGTTGTGCTTGGTCAAGTTGGTTGCTGACCTTTGTCAATGGAAAGCCCCGATTCCCTTCTCACTACTGAATCTCCTTGCCACAAACTTATTTTAGCTGTCTTTTGACGTTTCTCATACTGTTAATGAATTTCCATCCGTATTTGTTTTATCTTAACATTATCTTCTAACAGTTGACATACTGAAATGTGGAGTAAATTAGTATGAGGTGTCTTTGTAGCCTGCAGACTTCAGCCAAAGGGTTACTGCTGGAGAAAGGGGAACTGAGAGTGAAGGCTGGGAGTGGACAAAAATTAGGATTAGACTGTCCTTACTTACTAATAATGTCTGCACTGTTGCCATTATGGCCTGCTGTCTTTGTTTCTAAGGCATCCCAGCAAGGAGATGCTTTACCAGACGTCACAGTCTTAGAATGGAGATGGCACTTTGTTTATTATACCATGAGACTGCGCAGCGTGAGACATCATCCTGAGGCAATTGCCAAGCCTGCCTCCTCTGCCTTGGGGCAGCCCAAGCCCCAGGCTCCCACGTGGAGTTCCAGCTCGGCAACCCATCTCCTTTTTGGAAATGGACTTGTGTGATCTGAGGTGCCTCATGGAATTTGGGCTGGATGTGGGCTGACATGTGCCGGAGTTTGAGGGGTGATAGGCAGTGGCATTGACTGATATGATGGCAAGGAAGTGGTCTTTCAGAAGGGTCAGGAGGTGAAAAAAAAAAGAGAGGAAGTGGTGAGGATGGAAAGAGAGTAAATATGAAGGAGTAGCTTATCCTGTCTTGTCCCTCCTACAGGACGAATCATGCTAATGCAGGACTGCCTGATGAACTGTATTTGTGACATCTGCTTAAGACTTAGAGCTGAGCTGTCCGTTGAGTTTGGCAGCTCTTGGAAGGACGAAGGAAAGCTTGACCTTATCTCTACAGTATATTGCCAGTCATCTCTGTGCTGGAGGGTGGCTGACTGGAAAAGACTCAGAAAGCAGATCAGCTCTAAGCTGTGCAGTGCATTCCCCTTGCAGTACAGAAAATGTTAAATCTGAATTAACAAATTACTTTTACTTCTGTGCTCTTGTGTTCTTGCGTGCTGGCCATAGGCAGAAGTAATGATTGTTCAGGCCTGTGATCGTTGCCTGTCTCAGCTGCTCCTAGCTGGGGAAAGGGAATTGAGACAGCACATCACGACAGACATGCATCTATAAAGCACAGAGTATTAGAAGGCAGATTTTGAGTGGCTAGCAACCTTGGACTGAGACCAGTGTCTGGGTGTCTGACATTTGATGGAGGGGTGTGCTCACCCTGAATTAATCAGTGTTGGTTGATTTGACTTTGATGCTGTCTCTGAGGATGATTTTACAGGGTAGTGCAGCTGTTCCATCTTCCATTTCAGACTGTGCTTTGCGTATTAGGATTTTATTTACAAAACTTCAGTTCAGTGGTGGATCTGATTTTATGAAGTTATCAGATATGTAGCACTTCGAGAATGATGGGCAGTGGATTTAGGGCTCTGAGTATTTCTGTCTTAAGCTGCCACTAACAGCTAGTCAACATCTAGAGAGTTTGGAAATACTTTGTTATGTCAGGGAATTTGTCTTGAGATATAGATGTCAACAATTCAAATCTACTGCTTAGGTGAGTTATCTACCTTCCAGAAATGACACATTGTCCTTTTTTTCCAGAAGCTGTTTATGTAATTGATGCAGCTGAACATTATCAGTGAGCAAGACAACAAACCCACTGAATAACAGAGCTTGGCGCATCTCCTTTGAGAGGGACAGCATGTAACATCTATACTGGTAAGTTAAATGGTAGAAAAGTGGAGCATGGGTCCTGGAGTGCAATCATTCATACTGCTAAATTGCTAGAGTAGTCCCTGGCATAGGTTTTGAAGTCTTGAAGTCTTCCAGAAAAGGTGTAAGCACACTTTGGCAGATAGCACAGCATACTAATGTACACTAATGTACACTACTAAACATAGCCTGTGTTTTAAAATTCCTTAAGACAGACAAGGATTTTGAGAATGACTATAAAAATGTTGTTATCACAGGACTTTAAGAACAGCCAAGTCTTCTGCACCAGTTCTGAGTCTAACCTTTCCTTCTTGGTACTTAGTAATAGCTTCTGGAAATGAAACATTCTGATTCCAATTCACAAAACGAAATTTATCTATGAAGATGTTTTAAAATTTCTTTTGAGAAAAAATGAAACGAAAGGTACTTTGTCCAATACAATCCCTGGTCTCATGTAGTTCAGTTTAACTGCTGATGTGCTTACCCATCTGTTTATGTCTGATACCCAGAAAGGGGCGAGACTGGTATACAGAGATTGGTTCTTCTTCCTTTCTCTCTTGGCATTGTGTTTAGGAGCCTGTTTTTAAATGTGGCTCTCTCCCAGACTGACAGGCTCATCCTAAATATGTTAACTAATGCTACAGCTGGTGCCTCATTTTGCTAAATCTAGCTGCCTCAGTCACAGTGGCCCTGCACGCTATAGGTTTGAATTTAGCATTTTGTGGGTTTTAAGTATGCCATTGTTATTTCCTATGCAGTCATCTAAATAATTATGCAGTCTGCTCTCATTGTGCTTATCTTAGCAGTACAGTCTTAACTTTGCTTGCATCTTACCTATTTATGCACAACATATTACTAAGTCATTACCCTCCAACACTAGTGCTATCCATTTTAAAATGCGGTCCTAAGTATAGAATTGCTGCCAGGCGCTTTCAGAATTCATGGGAGGGTCTGGCAGTGTTCCTACAGTTACAGGACAATGGATGCAGGGACTGTACTTGGATAATACTGTTCAATGTTAAGTTAGACTTGATATGATAACGGAGTTTCTTAGAGTACAATTATAATGTTTTGAATTACATTATGAAATTATGTGGGAGATCATAAACAGATGAAAAAGCAAAGCATAAGGATTTAAATCATCTCTGAGGCTATTTCAAGAATAGCAGAGGCACTTAGGCACTAGAAAGATGCGCATGTCAGAAATGAATAGATTAGATAGGACCTGAAGGCTTATAGACTTTAGAGAGAAAACAGAATGAACTAGAAACAAATCAATACAGCAAAATGTGTATTAATTTTCCAGTCTCCCTTATTACTTATTAAACACAGTTTAAGGAAACAAAATAATTTCATTAAATGGGGAGGGCTGGGGTAACTAACTCTTTGAAGACAACATTTATAATGGTAATAAAAAATCCACTACAGGCAAAACATTCTAGCTTTGAACTTTATCAATTCAATCATTATTTTACCACTAAAAAGAAGGCAAAAAAAAAACCCAAATGTTTATTTATGTGGCATTTATCGAGGATAGGGAATTAAATCATAAGCACGAATTGTAAATAAAAACATTTGTGATTAATGGAAATAATAGGAAAAAAAGCAAAGAGAAAAATACAGATTTGTCTGAAGCAGTGAATTATGTGCACTGTTAATGTTTGGTCAGTAACAGACAATCTCAATACAGCTTATGAGGTCTTCATTATGTACAAAAAAGCAAGAGCATTAAAACAAAGACCCTCTTTCATTGTTGTTATCAGCAGCTGATCCCTACCAAGCTTTGTAGGATTAGTGGACAGACAGTGACGGACTCTAGTAGAAATGTACAGGCCTATGGATGCCACAGAGTTCAATCCTTTTACATCAGTGTGTGTGTGTGTGTGTGTGTGTGTGTGTGTGTGTGTGTGTGTGTGTGTGTGTGTGTGTGTTCGAGCAAAGCTGCACTAACTCTCTTAAGGTATCTGCCAGTCTTTCTTTTGGTGTCACCATCTAATGACTAAAAGGTACTGAAAAACTTCTACTGAGTATGCAGCTCTCAGTGGCTGAAAGAGTATCGTCAGTATCCAAAGGATAAAGAGAAAACAATCTGTTCTCAAAGTCTAGATAGGAAGAAAAATGGACACAATCATGATATGCCTTAAAATGTCAAAAGAAAAGATGCTACCTCAAAAAATGGTTTATATAGTCCAGGAAGAACCAGCACTTAGGACCAAAACCGATGTAATACCCTGTCCTGTAAGCAATGAACTTTTCATGCCTTGGCACAAAAAACTGCGAGCATATTATCAATGAGGAGAAACAAATCACATGCCAGAATTGCTTGGTGTGTAGTAGCTAGTAAGTTTATCTGATTAAAAATAATAATTAAAAAATCCCTTCATTTATGTTAACATCAGCATTTACACTGTCATATGAAGGAAATAAAAAAATAAGTATTAACAGCTGAATTGCCATTAAGAATTCCAATGCAGTAGTGCTTGCATGCAGCGCAGTTGCTTTCTCTGATGTATGTAAGGGGCCTAAGGCAGCCCCTTAATTACTCTGCATTAGCATCCCAAGTAGCAATACATGAAGAAAAATCGGGCTCCACAGAACGAGTCTGTCCACATGGGTCAGAGTAAGCTGAGCATGAGAATTTGCCCCATATTTCCCCTGTGCATGAATGCTATATCATGGAAAGTATCTTCACCATAGTGAAAGCTGATGCAATCCACTCTGTCATGGGACCAACAGGGAGGCTGCTCAGGAGATTCAGGCTCTCGGAGCTCAGGTTATTAATTCACTGTTAGCTTTTCCTATCCTAAATTGAAAAATACTTGAACAGTGTTTTTATTAAACTTACAAATCCAAATCTAAATCTTTCTTCCTTTGGTATTCACATGACCAGTCACATTCACCTGAATTAGATTATCTTCATGAATTAAAAAAGCACGATTTGATCTTTATTTCTGTATGAATCATTAAAGTTTAGGTTAACAGTATCTATAAATCATGTGACAGACTGAAATATATTTCAGAAGAACAGAGCCAGCACAGTTTCCACAGTTTTAAAGGAGATGTGTGGTTTCTGAGCACCTCTGAAGTGAGGCCACGCTGGCGCAAATGGCAAGCAACCTAATTTAACATTTATGGCTTCACAATCTAATTTTCTCCTGTAAGAGAACAACAGATTCTGCAAAAACTTAAAATGAATTCCAGTATGCTTCAAAGCCCATATGCCGTTTTGAAGGCAGTTCACACTTTTTCTAATGCATTCTTTAAGCCTTGGAAAACTTGTTGAGTAAATACTACATTGTTAGATCTTTAACAAAGGAAAAGAATTAGTGCAGTAATTTGAAAGCATTTCATGAGAGTCAACCAAGAGATTTAATATAACATCCCAAGGAAATCACAGTATTTCCATTCACATGCTTTCATTATCTTTACACCAACAGAATAAGACACTTTATTTCCAAGGCTATCCTCTTATGATAACTCTCAAAAGAGAGACATTAGAGTGCACAGCTGGTTTTGACCAAAGGTAGAAATAATTCACTTTATGATACCAATCTTTTTGGAAAAAATAAAGATTGGAGGAAGTTCTTGAATGCAGGATGTCAGATTATTTGATCACAACGGTCCTTCAGGCTTGAGTAGTTCTGTATTTACTTTTCCACATGTACAATTGCAAAATCAGAACAGAGTGGGTGCACTCTACCAATGAAAATTCTTCCTTTCCTGCACTTAATCAAAAAACAGGCTAGATAGTGGCTGCTGTATTTTAAAAAATCAAGAGATACCACTTTCCTCTTGTAGGAAAAGAACAAACATAGCTGCAAACACTTTTTCAGTTTCTGTAAATGTACTCCAAAAACGGAAAATGAAAATAAAAATGCTTGGCCCATACTTATAATCCAGTTATACACAACAATTGATGGAAACCCAGAAAGTGCAGTTAATGTTCGCATACATATATAATGAAATTTAAAGTGCAGACATGTTAAATATGTATCATACTGATGGGTTCTTTATAAATGCGTAAGAGAGATTTATTATTTATATCGCTCCAGGACCATACTAGATTCTTTTCAGTAAAAAGCAGGATGATGTGTTTCCTTCTTCAAAGAATATAAAACTCTACTTAAACAAATAGATGGGATTCTGTACCTTTAAATTTGAAAGAAGCTATTTTATGGGGATGGGATGGTGTGCAAAATGAAACAGCCATAATTTTTAAGGTTTGTGACATACAGTATATGGCTCAAGCTGTTATATCTATTCCTATATGCATTCAATTAAAGAACTCATCTTCAATGATGTATTCTAGCACACTCCTGGGAACTAATCCAATGTCTTTAGCTATCTGTTTTACATGAAACCAATTATTGTAATATCTCTAATGCCTAAGTGGTATTGTCATGAGTGCCATTTTAGCATGGTCCGAAGTATTTATTTCTATGAGATTATCTATCTACTCTTCAAATTTATTATGCTTTCAAGAATATCCACAGAGTAACATTAGCATTTTGTATCCCACAGCCAAATGTTCAAGCAAAATTTAATATGAGATAAATAATCAGCTGACTAAACTCACTGCTCTCCTCTTCTATTTACATAAAATGACCTCTTGCCAGTGCTTAACCTTCCTCTATCCTCATCCTAAATTCCCTGTGACAGCCTATGTGAATTATTTGTTATAATCCTCTGTTTTTCCCTTGTTCTGTGTGATGCTAGCTCAGCTCTGCTATAGACTACAATCACTGTCTTGAAAACTCTGGGAATGAAAATTAAAGCAATGTTATAGCAGTCTGCAGAAGAAAGGTTACTGTGAATTATGAATGAATGAATCTCATGTTACTGTGAATTATCGTTATCTTACAGCAATAATAAAATGTGCCCACAAGCACTGAGGTCTCAGCTGTGTCACTTTTTGACCAGGTGCCTTAGCTAATGTAGATCTCCTTTGTACAATTCTGTTTTTCCAGACGTACAGTGGGGATAATTATCTATTCCAGAAGAGTGTTTAGACCTTGTGCATTGACGTGATGCTTGATGTTACAAAACTGTATGTCATTTTCATAAATTATTATTAGCACAGCCTGACTTCCTTTTTGCATGGAAAGTGCTATTTTTGTGTAAAACTCCAAAGAACTGTGAGGTAGCTAAGCATCATTATCATTACTGTTGTCATGGATTGATGCTGATGGCTGACTTCTGCTACTTCGTGTCGTATGTAACAGGCTCTGTGAGCTCTTCCATGACCTGATATAGCAGTCCTTAATGATCTCATTTTATAACAAAACTTTCATTTATGCCCTATCATCAAACAAATGGAGAACTGTGATTTGGTGATGCTTTGGACTCACTTTATAACAGGAAAATAGCTAAAATGAGATGGAACGGCAAAACACAGTACTTGCATGTGAAGTGTAGGAATGGGATGTATGCGGTGATTCAGTGGCAAGGCTCAGTGGGATGACCTGTTTTTTCATTTGGGTGACGTTACTGTATGTCTCATGAGGAACTTGCCAACAAAGGATTAAAGATTATGCATTGGGGTCTGTCTTGTTAAGGAAGTCCCAGGATGATTTAAAGCTTTTCAGATGAGAAGTGTACATACAACAAAGTGTGTTGTTTCAAAGGAAGAACAGTACCTTCTGCTATGACTATGGGAAAGCAGTAGTGAGACTGTATTCATGGATGGACGGATGCCTACATGAGTAGCATATTAAAGGATGACTGTAGCAAGTCTGAATATCTGGCTGGAAGCTCATCTTTTGAGGTGCTCTTGCCGCTTGCCAGCCCAGACATTGCATGCCACAGCCACTGTAGAATAAAATCCCTCGATGCCCTTTTATCTTCAATCTGACAAAAAAGAAAACAATTCTCCCAATGAATACTAATTTTTTTTTCCTATCTTTTGGATGGGCAGGGCACATTAGTGTTTTAAAGATCTCAAAAATCCTGAGATCTTGTCTGTTCTTTCTGAGGAGACTTCTGGTGGAAAAACACGCAGTTAGCCTTTCTCTCTCTAGAACCAGAAGCCTACAGAAGTCTGCAAACTGGAAATCAATCTAGAGCTGAGTCAGACATACTGACTCAGTATCAATGGGAAATACACTTCTGTTGGCTCCTTCTGTTCTATGCTTGTCAAAATGCTACAACATTAAGAGTATTTTGATTCTGTATGCAATATGTATGGTAAATAGTAAATGTTTTAGCTCTGATTTCATGCAGGATTGTACAGCTGAATTGCGGCTGCGTTTGCTTTTATTTTCCTAATGTCTGTGAGGTAAATTCTTAATCGCTAGTCTGCAGTAAGAACTTCTTGAATTAAGATTCCTTGGGCTGGTGGTGATGGTGATTTTCAGCTAAAACAATAGTAAGTACACATCGGAATAAACATTATACAATGGTAGATTTTAAGAGAAAGGAAATGATTAGGTAGTGTTGCTGGAGGGGTTAGAATAGTATAAATAAACACAAGGGAAGACAAAGACAAAGGGAAATAGCATCTGCAAAGCTAGTTTAAGCGTATTTGAAATCTCTGCGAAGTTCAGATGAAAAGTGAAAGGATTGCTTTAGAATATTCTTCTCCACTTGGCCCACAGTCCTGTACTACAGTAAAAAATGGGGATTTATCAACACATTCAGCAAGGGTGAGTATGTTGGTATGGATAGAATAGTATAGCATTTCTCATTTATGATTAACTCTAAGAAGTTACTAAACACTTTAATGGAAAAAAAAAAGCAGCTGAAACAACAGCAGGCTCCACTCAAAAGAAAGTGTATATCAGCAGAGGAATTTGTTGGGTATTGCTTTGTTCTTGTTTACTTGTCTTTACAAAAGGAGGCAGAAATATCACTCAAATAAATATGGAATAGGGCACACCCAGAGAAGTCTGGTACTGGCACCTGAGAAAAAGCTGAGAAAAAGATTTTGAATCAAGTTTTGGATGGGACAGATTTAGGGCTGGTAGCGGTAGAATTATGTACTATTATTTTGGGGGGGGAGGGGTGTTTTCTTCTTTTCTTCTATTTAGAGAAAGAGAACTTGTTTGTAAATAAAGGAAAGAAGTACAGTAGTTGCCCCAACATCGGCTCCTCCTTCTTGCTGGAGCAATGCACCTGGAAACAAGAAAACAGGCTAACCTTTTGGGTCAAAAGGCAATGGCAGTGTGGGCTTGAAAGCAGGGGATAGGAAAAATTAACAGGATCCAGTAGAAACCTACGATGTGCTAGGATGTCTGTTCTCCCAAGGTTCATTTTACCACCACAAAGTTTGGAGTCAGATGATTGTAACTTATATTCTGTATTGTCATTCAGCACTGGAGTATAAGCAGTGGCAAAGCACTAAACAACATCTCAGCCTGTGCTTTTGGAGGCAACCCTGACTGCTTCCAGGCTTCCTCCTCCTTGTAGCACTGTGTGAGCACACAGAGACAGCTCAAATAAAGCAGGCAATGAGATTCAGGCACACAAATACACCAGTAAAAGGACCAGATATCTGCTAAAGGACCAGCAAAAAGAGGAGAAGCTTAGCAAAACGAACATTTCTATACAGGGATTTAAGTAAGGTGTCGGAGACTGTTGAAGCAGTTTCTGTGCTCATCTTCTATTTCATTGTTATCGTTACCTTCTATAGGCAAATCAGATCTTGCAGGTAATTCAGTAGAAGGGGTTTGATTGACAGAATAATTACTGGAACCATCCTGATACTGTCTTAAAAGGCAGAGGGTGCCTCCAGAAGAACTTCTCATGAGAGTACTTGTTCATACAACATACTGAAGGACAGGAGAACAGCAATAGAACTGGATGATGAGCTTAAAGTGTTTTAGAAATGTTATTAAATCCACAGTATAGGGCCCACTTAAGTGGCAATGTATTCTGTGTATACAAACACAAGTTACAAAATGCTTCTGTTTTAGGTAAGTAAGAGTAATTACTTTTTATTTGAGTAAATTAATTAAAGCAAATTATAATAAAAATAATTAAAAGAGTAATTGAGTAATAACTTGAAGGCAAAAGAGGAAATGGCACTCGTAGTATGGCTGGCAGAGTTGTCTGGGCCTCTGATTTCTGAGCAAGCATCCTTTTAGTGTAATAAGAGGGGACTCTGATTACAGCAATATTCGTAACTATATCCCCTTAATCCTCTTCCGTATCTAATGAATCTCCTTATTGGTTTGTCTGCTCTAGGAAGCAAATGCAATGGCATGTATGAATTATAGAATCATCAGAAGTAGGCAGGGGTGGCACAGTCCACCAGTTCCTCCCAAGATTGTACCACCATCATTCCTCACAGGCTAACTAGTTCCTTAAGACTTAGAGTGAGGTAGACCGTAATTGCTGCTAGCAGTTTGTTCCAGTGCTCTTCTGCTCACTGTAGAAAGTTTTGAAGCTTTCCTTATGTTTCTAGACCTGCAGATGTGCTGATTGCTCCCTTATAGATTCTTTCTAGGTGATCGTGTCTTCTCTGCTTTTTCTAAAGTTAGAGCAGATGATGGAGAGTTAGCGCCTGTGGCCAAGAGACCACTGCATTGTCAGCCACGTTCTGCACATCTGCACCTTCGACCACACTGACCACCCTCAGCATTTGTGACCTCAACAGAGCAGTCTGTGTTTCCCTGGAAGAACAAGATTCCCTCCAGTGATGAAAAATACTTCCTATTGAGGAGCAGCAGATTGCAAGGGTCACTCCATGGGAGGGATGCAGCAGGGTACATGGTGCAACGTGGTTAAAAGTGGGATTTTAACCACTGCTGTTGTTCCTATACTCTCTGTCTTTCAGAGCTGCAATTGTTTTTATACAGCTCAGCACTTTGTTATATTTTAACAAGTTCTGTTACAGTTTAACAGATTTGGGTTATATCTGCACTTCCCTTTTGCCAAACAGAGTAGTGGCAGTAATAATTGTTGGGTCTATTAATGCAGTGTTAGGAGTGACTGATGAAATAACAACCTTTTGGATATAGGCTGTACCAGTCCTATCCCTGGGCTGGCAAAGGCCGGGGGTCTGGTGTGCAAAACAGGGCAAGTGTCATTAAAAAAGGACTGGGAGCAAGACTTGCAGAGAACAGTTGTTTATTGCTTTCACTGCAATATATGCATAATTTCACAGCCCAGCAAGCAGCAGTCAGGGATTTTGCATAAAAGAGTCAGTCAGGGCAATCTGCACAATTTGCCCCTCCCGTTTATCCCAGGTGGGTGAACAAGCTGTGGTAGGCACAGGTGGTGACCGTGGCTCCATTTGGGTTTCTCACTCTGCCTTGTGCCATCTGCTCCTCTTTGCTGCTGCAAATACCATGCTGGGGACAGCAGAGAAGCAGAAGCCTGGTAAGGCTAGTCTGAAATCTGACTCTCTTCCTTAAGGGCGATTTCTCTGGCCTTCAGGTGGTCAAACACATTTTCTACAGACAATTCCCCTATATTTGGAGCTCAGCTCATAGTTATGAGACATCTCTTTTCTCATGGGACGAGTGGTGGAGGTGAACTCCCTTTGTCTTCTTTGCTAGAATGAATTCTTCACAGAGAAGTCTTAGCAGTGCAGCCAGTTGAGTGCCCTCTCTTTTTACAGTGGTCTGGTACCTGAAGGTGATCTGCCTCTGGGCTGCTGTGGTCCTGCTCTCTCTTCAACCCCAGGTGCATGTTTCTATTCCTTTCCTTGTGCAAACTCTTACGATTATGTGGTGAGGTGGCCCTGGGAGCTACTCTGCCTGAGAAATAATGACTTTCTTGATGAAGGCAGCCCTTGGCCTCCTGAACTGTCTCAGCATGTGGTTGCATTAGAACCACTCCTAGCAAAAAGAAAAGGAAAGTGAGATGGCAGGACTACAGCAGCCCAGATTTAGTACCATTGACTGCTGCACAATTGCACTTTCCCTTTCTGCATATATTCACCTGGATGTATGTGATGTATTTTGAATAGGTCCATGCCACTTCACGCAGCTCTCTGACCACTTTCAGGTAGATATCCAGCCAGCTTCTGCCACTTCTACTGCTGTTCAAGGTAGAGGTGAAAGTGGTGTGCTGCTCCTGCAGTTCTAGGTGCTTCTAGCTAGGTGGTAATGGTAGGTCACTGATCAATGCACAGACCTCATGCTCAGGATGGTGGAAACACAACCAAAGGGTACAGCTTTGCATCATTTCCCCTGAATTCTCTCTCATATCTTTTTCTGAATATTTTTCCACTATGTCAAAATCGCTTTGAATTTTAATCCTGTCAACCAATATCCTTTCAGTGCCTCACAGCTTCATGTCTGCAAATTTAATAGAAATCCATCTAATAGTAGTCCATCATCCAGGTTGCACAGGACACTTTGAATGAAGCTGGACCTGGGCCAGATTCCTACAGCCCCAAGCCTAATAGAAAAACATTGCATGATCAATCCTTCAATTTTAACAGTGATCCACTAATAATTACTCTTAGCATATTGTTTTCCAATTAGGTTTTGTACCTACCTTCCATTAGTTTCAACTAAATGCCTTCTAGAATACATGCCTCCCAACTGCTCCCCACCTTCACTGTGTTAATGGGTTCTTGATCTCATATGCCAAGATGATGGGCACTTTCAGTGACAGGTTAATGGATCTCTGAAAGCAGCTTATTTCTACACTTAAGGCTACTTGAACACATAGTATCTTATCCTTGCACATACCAATGATGGGAATTTAATATGGTGATTTCACAGAAGAGTGACAATAAATAAATTACCTGCCACTACATTTTCTGTTATCATTTGCGGAGCCTGGAGTTCAGCATCTTCCCCTACCTTTTCTTTTGAGCCTGTGAGTGAATAAGATTTGCTGACTTTTTTTACAGAAAAGCAAAAAAGCAAGGCTTCATTAGTGGTGACTGTTCCCCATAGTTTTGCAACCAGCGAGGCTGTTTGTGCTTTACTTCATGGAACTGGAACGTGCATGTGGCATCCCCATGGCAGTAAAGCTCACACACTGTTTAAAGCAATAGCTCTGTTGCACACATCAATCAGCAGTTGAGGCTGCAAACCCAACTGCTCCCAAAATAAGCCTTTATATCTACATGCAATAGTTTACGTGATATAACATTGTCAGTGTTGTTCTTTAAAATATTATTTGCTCTTTCATCTGTTTTACAGTTCCCTACTCACTGTATGTAATTGTCACTAAATTGAAGGAGATGGCAGGTGATCATGACCTCGTGGGTACTGCCTGTTTAGCCATCCCTTTCGGTGGTAAACTGAAAACCAAGAAAAAGGGTGCATGGCAGTGGAACTGTAGAAATAATGACAATTAATAATAGATAAAGGAAGAAAAAAAATCACTCAATTTCTTCTTTCCGTTTTCAGAGGAAAGCTTAACTGAAGGCTTAAGACCAATACAATTCAATTCTGTACATAAAACAGTTGCCACCTTTCTTTGTGCCCAGAGGCCAACGCGTGCAATCCACCTGCAATTATTTGTGTCTAGAGGCAGCTTAGGGTTTGCTTAGTGAGACGGTATTATTTGAAGTGTGCATAGGTATGCTGCCAACCTTAACTACACAAAATCTCCTTTACACATTAGCAGACAATCATCTAGCGGAGCACAGAATCCTTAATTAGCTTATCACAATCGGTTTAAGGTGAGTGAGGAAGTGTTTTCTACCACTGGATAGCATTTGTATGGTGATGTGAGTTCACTGTGCTGATTGTAGTCAGCTCTGTTATTTTCTCTTCTGTTACACAAGGGAGAAATTGTAGAAATCACCAGACTTTTCCATTTTAATGGAACCATTTTGCTGGTTGTGATAAAGAAGTCTCTGTAGTAAGTTGGATAGAATTAGGTCACGGCAACATGCAGTCAGTCTTTGAGTCTGCCAGATATTTCAGTTTTGACCTTTACTGTCCACAGTACTGGCGTTAATTGTGACTGAAGAATACTTACCACTTTTAGTCTTCACAAAAATCTTTTAGCCAAACTGCTTACTAATGATAACATAACATCTGTTGGTAGCTTGGTGTAGTTTTTTGAAGACCATGTAGTGTCTGTCACCGTTGCCACAGACCATGATGATGACCTTCCAAATAGTGTTACATTTAGACGTTATATCTGGAAATCACTTAGCACAATAATGCCATGTCTGTATGGTGCAGAGGATGTGAATTCCCTTTGTCCTGCACCTTGCTAGGTAAAACATCGTGCTACACATTCACGGTAAATATGGTACCACTCTGATATTTATTACTTTGTGTACATTTTCTGGGATATGAGTTAGTGCCTGATTCATGGCAGTGATGAAAATATCTTCAGACAGAAAGACATTAAATCTACAACTTCCCCTCTGGCTGGCCAAAAATCTGTGATGCATGGTACTGCATGTCTAATTGTGACTTGGCATTTCTGGAAACTGCACAAGAACTTCCAGAAAGGTGTTGATCCTGTCCCACTACTTGAAAGTAGTGGGAAAAAAAATGAGAGGAAAGGCAGGAAAGTCCCAGTCGGCCACAGAACACCGCTGTCTTGAATTAGAGAAACTTAATCTGACGGCACCGAGTAGGAACAGATCTTTCACAAAAAGGTTCAGGGTCTTTTTCAAGGGGATGTCTACTCATCAGGTTATCCCCTGCAAGCAGGAAAAAGATCACAGTAACTATATGAGCTGCGTGGGAGGTCCTTCACAATATGCATTGATTAAAGAAAGATGAGTGTGTGTTTAATTCTAATTTTAATGCCTGAAAGAAGAAATAAAACACTTAAGGAAAATGTATTCCTAAACATAATGAAATCAACCATAGTTTAATAGCCTTAATGCCAAGATATATGCCTGCAGTCTAATCAGAGAGATAGTTTATGAAACGAACACCTTCTGACACTACTATGGCAGTGTCAGCCAATAAAGCTAATACATAAATTAAATAAAGCAACCACTAAAGCTACATACTTTCAGAATTTTTCTAAGATGCAGATTTCACAGCTATTTCACAGATATTTCTCCTTAAAGCAAAAGAAGCAGGATTATTAAGAACTGCTATTGTAGGTTACCACCCTCCAGACTTTTTAGGAATAAGATCTAACATTTCAAGATTTAAGTACTTTATTTTTTAGCTCCCAGGAACTGCAGTACCCATTTTTTTTAAATACCCTTTCAATCTTCTCAGCACATTTTCTCATGAAATCCAGCTAGTTAATTCTGGTACCACTAATTAATGTTATTTTTTTCCTTAAAGATTTGCCTTTCTTACCAGTTCAGATAAAAAATCTAATTGACCCAAAGCATCACAATAAAGCAATGATACATCCTGGATGAAGAGATGAGGTATAGAGAAGGACTTCTATAAGAGGAGGAGGGTTAGTTTTCGCAGTCACAGTTGTTTTTTTCCCAACCAATTCTTATTCTGTTTGTTTAAACATTGAAGGCATTCCTGTTTTTATAAAAGGATGTTTCTTCCCCTAACATTCAGGCCTTGAGATAATAAATCTACAACTTATATCAAGATTTGCTAACATACTTCAGTTGCAAGTTTCCAAAAAATAAATTCTAAACAGTTGTCTGCAGAAGTGTTGTTTTAACACCACTTCCTTCACAGACATCCTGGATACTAATGTCACATATTTATTTGTCAACAAATATTTGCAACAACTTGAAAAAATATTTGGGCATTTGCCCACAGCCTAAATTTAATGCAGCTCAAGATATAAATATCACTGGTTTAAGCCTTTGCAATATATTAGAGACAAAAGTAGTTTTTCAACATTTGTTTTTATGTAGTTCCCTACAGATGCCGAAGAGACTAATTTCTTTCCCCAAGCGCAGGAATAACAGATGGTGTGAGTCAGGTAGGCCTGCCAGGGTGCATATAAACAGACAATCAAGAGACGAGAGGCTTTACTTTGGAAACACAACAGAGAGCAACAGCCAAAACATCCTTTTCGGTAATTGCCTTCTTCCTTCTCCTTCTCCTGAGCCCAGGCCAGCAGTAAGGGGATCAGCTCGGGTGAATTCAGGTGCAGCCTGAGGTGTGAAAGGGGGGCTGGAGCAGACTGGGAGGCCTGATGACCAGACCGAAGGCTTCTGCAGGAGGAGCGTGAATTCTGAACTTTGAGCAAAAGGGCCTCTCACAAACTACGTAAACTTTGCTTTCCATTGAAAGTCTTGAGATAGATGGGTAGTCACAAGAGCAGACGTAAGGCCTTTCTGTCTCTAAAATCTAAGAATATGTTCAGGAGCCGGCTCACAAAAGCACTTTTCTGTGTTGCAGCAAGCTTCCCCTGGTTGTAGAGTTTATGGTAGTTTTGCGTGCAAGTGGGATTTGCAGTCCACCAGAGATGTCTCTGTGGGAATTCTGGTCCATGAGAAGCTGCTCATGAAGCCATTCACCAGTTTCCAGGACAGGTGGGCCGCGTGCAGTACGAGGTAGTGGCTCAGGATCTAGGGCTGAGAGAGAGCAATTCCAGAAAATACATAAAAAGGGAGGAATAATTGACTGGAAGTGAGGCAGTGTCCTACAGCATTTGAGGTTTTCTCACATTTTTAGTTCACTCTTCAGAGAACTCCTGACAGAAGAAGTTATGCGAAAGCCATCTATTTTCCAAGACATCACTTCATATAGAACCATAAAAAGCTGCAATATACAGATCTTATGCATAGCTTTCCTCATGATGAAAAGTTTGGTATGCATCTGTTCCACAGCATTTTGAGTGAGAGTGTGAGGCTGCTTACCCTGGTCTAGCACAGCCCTTTCACCTTTCAGTCAGAGTTCTGCCCATTTAATATTTGTATGACTCATTCTTGATCAACAAAAAGGGTGTGTTTCCCATCGTAGTAGCTCAGGCTGGTGCATATCTAGTTATGCAGGTGGAGACCACAGTGGTACAAGGTGCCTGATAAGAGTCGTGTGGTGTCTAAATGGTGACAGTGTTTGAAACAGATTGCTCTATTTCAGTACCCTCTCTTTCAAAAAGAGTAACATCAGGTTAAAGAAAAAAAATCTCACACACCCGTTGAGCAAAAGTTAGTTTGAGAAATGTCTTGATGGCATATATCGCTGTGTCATTGCTTTTATGGTTATTTTCCTTTCATCCACTTCAGTATAATTTAAAACATAACCTGCTGCGGCAATTAAAAATTCTGTTACAGAATGATTTCCGCTGTAAAAGTGGTGACTTTGTAAAATCAAAATGTTTTGCTGGTCTTTTATCCGTGTGTTAATATTATCAGTGGAAAATTACACACACAAAAAAAAAAAAATCAAGAGAATATTGTTTTATTCTGCCTCCTTAAAAGGTTAATGTGTTAAGGAAGGAAATACTTCATCTCTAATTCCTCTGTTATAATGCTTTCTTATAATTTTTATATTTATGATTATAATTAAAATAGTTTAGATTTTTCATTTTAGAAAAAACTCTACATTTTGTCCTGATTTAGGGCAGAATATTAAAAATCTCTGTGTTTGTGTTTTTGATCAGCTCTAATGATTGGTGGCGTTATCAGCATCTGCATGTGGGCATAGCTGCTTTATTTTCAAGCAATTTTGTCACCTCTTCAAGGAAACTGCCAAGTGCGTGAGGAGGCCATAAGAGAGATATATTTATAGAGCTCAGTCCCAAATCGTCTTCAGCCTGTGACAGCAGTGCACAAGACAGTCTGGCCATCAAGTTAGTATGTGGGACAGCTGGTTTGTTGTCCATCGGGAGCACTGTCCTCTGACATTTGGGATAATGGACTATTGAAAACGCAGCTTGCTGGATGTTCTTCTGTGTGACTTGAGTTGCAATAGTCCTTGTCACGCAGCTACAGTCCTTGAAATTCCTGCCTCCTCCCTCCCCTAAACTCCCTCGCCCCCAAAAGAGAGCAAAGGCCCTTAATCCCCACTTGATAGCCTGGATAGCCATTAGGATGCGGGAACAGAGAGAGCTTGAGGCAGAAAGTCGTACAGTGAGTAGCCTTTGTGGCTGACCCATCCTAGGAGCTCGTCTAGTGCTGTTTGCTGCAGGGGGTGCAAGGGGACTCAGAATTGCACTCACCAGGAGCATTAACTGCAGTTGGGCTTTGCACTGGCTGCTGTTGTCGTTGGCTGCTACAGGACGGATGTAGCTCTTGCTAAAGCCCCTTGCAGTTCTTTCCAGAGACCAAAGTATCCTGTTTATTATTACAATAAATTGTGTTCTCGTATATGCAGGCACATGTAAAAGAAAAGAAAAAAGAAAAGAAAAGAAAAGAAAAGAAAAGAAAAGAAAAGAAAAGAAAAGAAAAGAAAAGAAAAGAAAAGAAAAGAAAAGAAAGAAAAGAGAAAAGAACCCCCCTAAAATTCCCAAGGGAAGCAAACTAGGTGACTTATCTCGCTTCCAAAAATCACCTAATGCTTTAGTATTAAACAGAGCCATTCAGGAAGCAGGAGCTGAGGGCTTTTCAGGAAGTCGTGCACGTACCTGGTCTCTGCTTCTTTTGTGTCCTGAGGACTCTGGCTCTCCTGGAGTCACAAAGAGATGTGTACAGACCTTGAAAAAACCCTGATTCTTCAGGGCAACATGAGGGATGGTGCACAGAGTCAGTCAAGTTGAAGTGCAGTACTTGCCAGAGTGCCTAAAATATACAAAAATATTACAATTTGAGTTTCTTAGCAATACAGAAATATTTTTTTTTTGACCTTAACCTTTATCGGCATTGTGATTTATAGCTCTATCTGTAGCATTATTCACAACGTTTTGGAATTCATTTCAGCAACTGCTAAGAGCTCTGCCTTCAGATACAAAGCGCAGCTGAAAACCACACTAATGCGAAGAATGGTTTTAGTGATGGGTAGGAAGAGCAGGGATTACCCGGGATACTGGAAATACTTCTTCCATCCTGCTGTCAGATTCCTCATGCAGTCAAAGGGGAAAGCAGAAGCTTTTAGTGAGTATAAATTAGCCTGGCAACAATAGCTTTAATTATGGTACAGCCTGAAGAAAGTTCTAAGCCCACTTCATCCTTCCTTTCCAAAAGTCAATTCCGCTTTCTTCTGAGAGACAAATATTAAAGATTTTCAAAACAATTCTGTGTCCCGTTTCCTGTGTAGGACCTTAATCTTGTCAAAAATATTCACTGCACTCAAAGGTTATTTCTGTCTTGTTTTGATGCTACAGATTTAAAGAATGAGATCATTTCTGTTGGATGTCCAGCTGTTAAAGAATCTGTGTCTCTTTTTAAGAAGTGCAAGAGGAAAACACAGTGTCCTTGCCAGAAAAACAATCAGATAATAAGATTGTGTTTTATTTAATTGGGAAAAAAAGAATCAGACATGATGTGATATGTGAATGAATCAGCATAGACAAGGATGTCTGTGACCCAAAAAATGTTTAATCTTGAAGTGATTGCCATATTGTGTGTGGAATTACTTTTACCTCTTGCACAGTTGATGTGCAAAAAAACATTTGATGTAAAAGTTAGTTTCTGATCACCCTGGCTACAGGAAAATTTGACAAACATAATGAAAATCTACCTAGCATTTCTACAATATTTATCTGCTGCCCATCGCTTGATTTTTAGTTTGAAGCTGGGGGCTGGCAGAAGTGCTTATGTGTTTTAGATCCTTACACAATTAGAGTCACCAGGAGAAGTTTAGTAGAAGTTGAGGACCTTCATCCTTGCAACTTGCAGCAAGATTATGATTCCAAATTCTATAGCAGGAGAAGCTGAAGGAGAAAGGCTATGTGGTTTGCTCAGTTGTTAACATGCAGACAGTGCTTTGCTGTTGCTAGAAGTTCAGGGTGGAATATAGTATGGTCACTGTTGTTTCCAGAGAAGTTTTCTTTTTCCTCTGTTTACCATTCCTTTAGATTATTTCTTATTTAACCATTGTTTATGTGCTTTGGATTTAAAGGACTATTATCAGAGTTTAAGCTGTAAGAATTACAGTCATCTGAACAAATTTCAGAATGTTGATTGATTTGTTATGATGCTTGCAGCACTCTCTGTTTAATTATAGAGAATGCATTTTTCCTTTACATGGAATTGTTTAATTATGAATTCTGTGGTGGCTCTAGAAATGGAAAAAAAGACTGAACTTGAACAATAAAGCAAAAGACAGACACTGCTAATGCTATGCTGGGATGCGGTTAAAGACGACAGAGCTCATGGGAAAACAAAGTACTTGCACAAATACAATCATCATATCATCAATTAATTATTATTCACAATGTTTTCCACCAAACTGTTATTGCTGATAAACAAATTCTGGAGCCATCCCCACTGGTATGACCTTACCCTTCTGGAGGGATATGCAGCTCTTTATTACAACTGCTGAAGACAGATACAGAAAATCATTTGGTCTGCTTTGATGATGTCTTGATAATTTGCTACAGCGGCGAATCTCTATACAAGGGTATATTGGAAATTAGCCAGACTTTCCAACAAACAACTTCAGTATTATTGCAATAAAAATTCTGTTGAAATGTAAAAAAGGTAAAGTTCCGCTGAATATTTTTATGTTACTATTCTGTATGTTGCCAATTATAAATCTTCTTCTATCTGAGGAGGCTGAGCTGTTTTTCTGTTCGGCTGTAAATATACGGAATTTTGCATCTTGATTCTGCCGCTGTCTCCTACTTCCAAGCTGTAACAACTGAGCTATCACTGTTACACTGATAAAAGGCATTTTCTGCAAAACATTAAATAACCGTAGGAGCTTTCAGCCACCTGATGCCAAAGGAATAGCAGTATTTTAAAAGGAAAAACAAAACCCTCTCTCATAGGGATAACTGGAGCTTTCACAGGCACGAGATGTGAATGATAAGAGGATATAACCCACCCTGCATTTCACCTTCATATCCTGAACACCTACAGAGCATGCAATGTGCTGAAGTGCCTTTTCATTCCTTGTTATTGCATACTGCTGTATCATTAGATGGAACACAGGAGGTTCCCCCGAACACCAGGAAGCACTTCTTGACTGTGCGGGTGGCTGAGCACTGACACAGGCTGCCCAGAGAGGCTGTGGAGTCTCCTCCTTGGAGATCTTCAAAAGCCGCCTGGACATGGTCCTGGGCACCCTCTCCAGCACTGGCATTTTGGTGGCACATCTTAGCAATGAGCTTAACAGGTCTGAAGAGCAGGTGGGGAGAGTAACTTGGAAGTCCAAACAGTACATGTCCTCAATCATTTGTGGGATGCTGAAAGGAAACGTGTATAAAAATTCTCAAAGTCCTTTGATGGCAGCTGATCTACTTTTTTTTTTTTAGTTAGCTAGGAAAAAAATTGAATCGGAAGCAACACTAATCTTCCAAATGAAGACAGCTAAGAATAGCCAGATGTTATAATAGTTACTGTCTGCCTCATTTTTTTTTTGGTATTTGAAGGAAATTAGCTTTCCCAAAGAAGAAATTACAAGCAAAATTTGGCAAGGAGAAAGAACTAAAGAATATTTACAAGATAGTTGGAAGATCTTTTTGGTTTATATATTAAATGGCCAGAATGTTATAACTACTTGCTTGAGAGAAAAAACAGCCTTGGCTAACATACCATCCTTGTTCAGGGAAGACAAAAACTAGAAATAGAAAAATCACTTGTGAGAAATGTAAAAAAAAATAAAAATAAAAAAATGAAAAGTGTACTGTTGAAGAAAGTCAAAAGCATTAAAGAAAACCTATGGTCTGCAAGATGCAAAGCAATACTTAATTTTCACTGGGGGGAAGGTGGCTTAAGCTGACTGAAGAGGAGTTTAATCATAGATACAAACCTTAAAAGATTCTTCAACCACTGGAGAAATTCTGTGCAAAAACCAGTCACTAATGGGAAATAGAAGGCAGAAAGGGGTAGGTTTCAGTCTGGTGATCCAGGTAAGCTGTGGCAATGCCTGCTACCAGAATGGACAGCCCAGCTCGCTCCCAAGCCCACGCTGCAGACACATGTTCGCGTGCACTGGCGCTTTTCTGAACGCGTAGTGCAAGGAAGCTAAACCAGCCAAAACGTATTGACTTGTATTTGTTGGTTGGTAGGGTGCTTTCTGCTGGCTTTGATTTTTGAACCAGCTTGTGGTAGGATCACGCAGGCATCAGCACAAGGGCGTCGCACACGGCCGCGGGTGGGACTGCGGGACTGCATTTTAGCAGCAGCTTGCCATGGGAATGGCTTTGCTGTGTGTAAAACTGTACCCTTACCCTCACTTCTTTGGGTGGCGTTTTGCTTTATAGTTCCAACATCACTGATCACAAAAGAACGTCCTTCTTCTAATTTAATTGTTAAATAAATGGCAAGGAACGGGAAGGAGTAAATGTCGTGGTGGTAACTACTGCTTTCTCCTGTGTTACTTTGCTTTATTTCTTCCTGAAGGAGATGGCAAAGAGCCTATGGCTGCAAGAGCATTTACAAGTATATTTTATCCTCCTTTTCTTTCTTACACTTGGTGCTTTTTTTGAATAATGGAACAAAAGGAACAAAACCAGTGTTGAAAGACACAACTGTTAAGTCAGCTTTTAATAGGAGAATGGCATACAGAGCAGTTGGGACGAACTGTATATGAAATTAATTCAGATTGTCATATTTTTACACATCATACACTTCTTGGAAGAGATGGATAGTTTCTTGCTTAGATCCATAAATTTCTCGCTTATAAACATAATTTTTTCTCCCCAGTTCTTCAAGGGGTGAAGTACTATTTGTCTCTGTGTTCCTTTCCTCTTCTTCAAAACCATCTTGGAAGAGCCTTAAGGACCACTTATAAGCTTATAACCTAATATATTTGTCTTTGGGATATGCAGAGTGTACCTGGCAAGGATGGAAAGAGCCCAACTACATCAAGCATACTAAGCCTGATTTGTGTAGTCACATCCCCCTGTGTACGTACTATCCAGTCATGTGCATAGCTAGTAGTGCCAGGGCTTTGGTAAGGAATAAAGCCATTATGCATGCAGAAATCCCAGAGAAGAACATGGGCAAAAAGGAAGGTATCACGGTAGTATTTCTATGTGCAAGTAGCAGCACTTGTGCCTGTTCTCTCTTTTACTCAGGGTCTTCTGTAGCCATCAATGGCCTTAGAAATACTCCACTAAGGTTGATTTAACCTAGAACAGGCATCAAAGCTTCAGAAATGCCCTCCTAATGGATTCTATAGTGTGAGTGCCGTTCCTGCCTCTCATTTGCTCTCAGCTAGTTCTCCTGATCTGTCCTTAGTGACCAAATGTCATCTCTGTGGAAATTAGGGAGGTTCTTTTTTTATTTGAAAAGTTTGTTTAGGGATGTTATTTATCTTCTAGTGATGTTAATCCCAGACGGAAAAAGGAAGGAGTAAAATACAGTGGGGTCAGTTGCTTTCTCCAGTGCCGGTGGTTTGAAACTACTGACTTAAGCCGAGCATCCTCCATTCAGGACTGCAGTGTATGCACCCTTCACCCATTATGTGAAGTCAGTGATGGACAGGATTCTTTCTTTTCTTCTAGCATAACAAACTGGTAAATGTTAGGTCCCTCTTCTTTTTCTACCTGCTACTGATTTAATTATTTCTTAAAAGCAATGGCACAGATTGAAGGGTAGGGTCTTGAAATTCAGTGAGAAGGCCATAAACCTGCGGTCATTCTAGACTTATACTGAAAATGAGATTTACAGGTGCATTCACCCTCCTCACCTAAAAACCCTCCCCAGGATTCCTGCCCTGCTCCAAAACTTCTTAACTTTGTTTTTTGTTAGTCTGCATCCAGTGTGCTGTGAGGTCTGTTGCCAAATTAGAACAAGTTGTGCATGCTGATAAGAGTTTTCTAGGTGTATAAACGATTCTAACATTTGTGTGTTTTTCTGGCTTAGCTATGCCCCCTCCTGAAACTCCATCTTTACAAGTGCAGGAGTAAAATATGGCTTAACACGCTCTGTGTACCATGGTGCCAGCACTGGGATCCTGTCCTTGGATCCCGTCATGGAAATTGAGCTGACTGCATAGGTCTAAAATTCCTGTTAATGAAAGTTCCTGTCTTTAGAGCTTAAACAGTCTCAGACATGAGGAATTTGCTGGCCACATCATCATCACTTTCAGAGTGACTACTGAGATCACAAGTCCAGCACAAAACCTGAATGAAAACCCGGGACGTTTCCAAAGGAAGGTACAGCAGCTGCTCGGTAAAGCGTATTTTTTAAGCAGAATGATTTCGTTGTTGTTGTTGAAAAAACAGTATTAGTTCAGACATAGATATGTATTGTCAGCACGTACCTCTTCCAGCACAGAAAGCCCCTCGCAGGTGTTTTCAGGTGTTTATTCCTGGCTGCCCCTCGCGGGGCCGTGGGTGCGGGGCTCGCACAGAGCTTGTGCAGCAGCACCTCTCAGTGACCAGCCCTGCCTGCCCCCAGTCAGTGCAGAAGCAGAGCTTTTCCTTGTTTCCACCTGTTTCACCTCAATTCCAAAGTCGCTAACACCGTGGGCAAACATTTTAACTTCCAATATCTTATATCTGAGACTTACTCATACTACTCAAGCAGTAGTTCCTGCTTTATTTATGGCTTTGCGTGGACTTTCACTGCCATCTCCCCTTCAGATCATGGGTTGATATTTATCATATTTTTTTTAGCTTACATATACTGTTGATGTCTGGGAAAAATCTAGTGTCTATTATTAAAAAAAATCTCCCCTTAAATGTACTAAAGATGCTTTTTGATTACTTTGCGTTCAATGTGCTGACCATTGGAATTTCAAAAGACAATACTTTAGTCCAGGATTTTATACCAGCTAAACTGACTGAATTTCCATGGAAGCCTTTTATTTATTCACAGGTATTGACGTTACCATATGACTTTTCAAACAGCTTTTGTAACTTACTACATTTCAGTCTGACCAGACCCCTTAAAAGTGGAACAGAGTGTAACAAGATGCAGCTCATTAGCATTGAAGGAAACTGGGATATGCAGTCAAACAAAGTTCAAAAGACTCAGTCAGAAATTAGTTATGTTGATGTGAAAGTAAAAAATGTAGTACAAGAAGGTACTAAGTGAAACACATTTAAGCTGACATGATACTATGGTAAAGGCTGATGCTCGATTCTCAATACAGTTTGCTTCAGTTAGCAGAAAAAAAACATTAATTTCTTTTAAACTTACAAATGTAATTTTTTTTGTAACTTCCGGATTTTTTTTTGAAGGACTGTTTTTCTAGATATCTTTTGTTCTATGCCTAGAAATACTTTACTGTATGCCAAATATATTTGACAAAATTATCATACAACAAGTCAGATGGGGGAGTCTTATAATAAAGTAAATATATAATGCTGTAACACATCTGCCACTGATCCTTGAACGCATCTAAAGACCTAAGTAGTTAAGTCTGGTTTTCTTTTATGCTTTTCAAACATTTTTTCACTTGAAAAGTCATTATGGTTTGATTTAGAGTTTCCTCTGGTTCCTTATCTTGTCTGTGAGGCTCATTTTTTCTCTGACATCCGCGTTCCCCGTGTAGCCTTTGTGCTGAGGGCAGAGGAGCTGGGGTATCGTGTCCTGCGCAAACCCAGAGAGGAGACCCTGGCCCAATGTTCAGAGCACAGAGCAGGGGAAACCCTCTTCAGAAACGGTCTCATCCCTTCTCCCTGCTTTTCCAAAGGGTCTACGTACACACTTACTGCATTTGGGAGCAGGGGGTGTCCATGAACTTTTGAAGCTGCTGGCAGATTTCAGCCGCATCAGGCAGGAGGCTTGGGGTTGTAAGGCAAATCAGAAGGCAAGGAAATCCGGTCGGGTGCGAAGTGTCTGAGTTGCGGCAGCATTTTGGCTCTACCAAAGCGCTTCTCGTCCAGGTCTCAGTGAAACTTGAGAGAAGCAGTTGCTGTTGGAGGCCTCTAGAGGGAGATCCTGCCCCTCGAAACCCAAGTGCCTAACCACAGCTCTTTAATCCCACCCTAAATCCCCTAAAGTTTCATGAAACTAGATGGCCAGGGCGAGGAAAGGGAAGCTGTAGAAGGAGCAGCCGCAGCATAGGTTCACCTCTAATCTGTGACGAGAAGGAGTCTGAATGGGAAAAACACCCTAATCCTGCCGGTGGTGGGAAATGCTGCGACCGGAGTTCGCAGACCCCGCAGCCCCAGTCGTCTGGAGAACCGTTCGTTAGGCCTGGTAGCCATTCCTTGCACGAGGAGGCAATATTGAATTATCAGGCCGGAAGTGTAGCCTTTGCTGAGTGTTAGGAATTCTTTACGTATTTCAGAGCAGCGTACGGAGACGTGGAGGAACAGCTGTGGTCATTGAGAGAGGGTGCAAACCAGAAGTAAATCCGTGGCAAAGCCAGAAATGGATGTGTTAAATTCACGGAGTGCGGTTACAGCTCTGTAAATGAATATATGTTACAACACCGTTCCTGAGATGGCATTCCCCCAGGGAGAGCTCCGGTAAACGGCTACATCCTTTCCAGAATATTACACGTACTGAGCTGGCTTAGGCATAACTTGCGGCAGTTTTGAAGGCCAGGAGCAGGAGGGGGTGTTGAGGAGGGTTGGCTGCTGTGGCAGACGTGGCGAGGCCCCTGGCTGGGCACAGCGTGACAGCTCAGAGACCGTGGAGAGTGGAAAACAGCAAAGATGGTCCTGCTTGAGCATCCTCGAGGACCAGCGTAAACATGACCAGCAGCTGTTTTATGTCAGAGCAGCACCAGAACCGAAGAGCCAACAGAGGAACTCCCTTAGAGACCTGCAAGAGCTGATCAAGTCTCACTGAACTGTCTTTTTGTAGCAGAGCTAAAGCGGCTGGTGGTTTTTCACAATCGTCAGCAGGAAGGCATGTGTGTCACTCTGCTTGTCCTTTGGAGCCGGTGAGCTGGAGCAGCTACTGGTCCTGGTTGAGGGGATTCCCGTTCCCAGCCTTGCCACCAGACTCAGCTGGTGAGTGAACCAAAAAATAGCACTTTAGTCATCTGCCCTGAGTGCTGCGTGGCAGCAGGCCTCGGCTGGTGCCCAGTGCTCATACCCCGTCACTGGCGGCGTGCTCGTGAGCTCATCCGCTGAAAGTGTTGCTAGTGTCTGCTGTGAATGCTGCCAAGGGCTATGCCCTGATGCCGTGCTCCCGTTTGGGCCCAGATTGACCTTCAATTGCTGCATTTTCGGTAGAGTATTCTAAGGACACTTTACTCCTAAATGGAAACATCCAGGTATTTAGCAAGCTTATATTCACGGCTTCAATGTCTTGTCTCTCTCTACTTAGTATTGCTGAGGCTCCATCTGAAATATAGCTTTCAGGGTTTTTTGTCCGGTTAGGATGGATGCTGAGAAAATGGAGGGGGGGAGCAGTACCAGGACTGTTGGGGGCCCAGAACGTCTGACCTGCGGGCGAAGGCTAAGGGAGCTGCGCTTCTTTAGCCTGCTGAGAGGAAGCTAGGGGGTGCCCTGCTGAAGAACGGACGGATGAAGGGGTAAGTATAGTGGGAAAGAGAGAGAATTGATAATAAAATGGTCATCTACTGATGCTAAAAAAATTCTCCCTGAGGTTGCTTTCTTTCCCTCACCAGACACCTTTGCTGTGCTACAGGGCTACAGGAGTAGAGATGCTGTAGAGCTGGGTGCTCCGACAAAGTTTATTTGTCTGGGATCTCTAGTTATCAGATGCTTTTACTGGGATACCGGTGCATGTATATTTTACCTTCCACCAGGCTGTCGTACACCCAGACATCACAAACAAAGCAACAGAGTAAAGGTACCTGTCTATAAAATGCATGTGAAATAAACCCACTGTGGTCACTGAGCCAACACGGTAGGTCTGGTATCAGGCACACAGCGCATGTGAGGACCAGCAGTAATGTGCCTAAACAAGAAGACCAGCACACCCTAAAGGTTACAGCATATCAACAAACCAACTTTTGTCGAATTTCAGAGCAATTTCCATTTGAGATTTTTGTAGAAAATTGTCTAACATATATATAACTTTGCAAGTACATCAATAAAGTATTCCTCAGTCATGAGGAGCTGGTGACTTCATATCGCTATACTGATTCAACTGAAAATAGTTGAATTAAAAATAGATTAAAAATAAAATTGTTTATCTAATACAACAACACATAAGGCTGTGTATGACACTTCACACAGAAATAGAATTTTCAATTATCACGTCAAAATAACATAGATAAAATAACTGCTAAATTCACAGAAAAAAAAAAGTAGAATGCAAAATAATGCTGAATGTGTGGCTGAAAACAGAAAATGTTTTAAGAAATTCCTGCTTTGTGAAAAATATTTATTTTTCAGTATTTTTACCATGAAAAATATTTGATATGAATATTCCCCAGCAAATCACAGCTATGGTCTTTTAGTAGGAATACCAAACCTCAAAACAAGGCTTTTCCAATATCTGCAAAGGTTGAACACGTCAAGTATGTTCTGGATGGGTTATTCTGTTTATCTCTGGTCATATGGTTTAAGGCAAAGTCAGGTTTATGTGACTTCCTTAGATAGTCCTCCATCTCATGTTCTTCATTATCTGTATTTTTCCTTTTAATTGGCATTCACCATCCTTATGTCAGCCAGGTGGCAGCTGGGTTTGGCTTCATGTACCACTGAATAGTTACGAAGCTGTGGCTCCTTGCTTTGACACTTCCTTTTTTTTTTTCTGAGCATTTGATCCCTTACTCATGCCGACAGTCGAGACTGGTCTGAGTCACACTCTTGTGGGAATCTTTCCTGAAGATTTTGGTATTACTACAAGATCTGTCACAGCGTGAAACATAGCGTATTGTGTTCCTGTCTAGAAATGACTACCCAGAAAGCTGTGCCCATGATCGTGCATATGCAAACACCCATGAGGACGTCAGTAATTGAGTACCCCCCAAAACCACCATAAATAGCTCATGTATAAAGCTATTTGTATAAGCATATGTTTGTAAGTTGCTGAATACTGCAGATACATGTGCTAAGATGACTATAATAAAATTGAATGTAGAATTTAACACAATCTGGCTTTGGCTTAATAAGGTGAAAACAAACAGATGAAGAAGGTTCTTCTATTCCTCAGCTCTTAAAAACTGTCCTCAGCAGGTATGAATCAGTTCAGAGTGCAGCGTCTGCCCCAAATATTTTATAGGATGGAAAGGGAAGTGAAGTACAGTAAAAGAGGAGTGAAATGCATCAGGGAATACCTGCAGCTGGCAGCATGTGTCCTTGGGAGCATGCACTGATACATTTCATTGCTTAGTGTGAGATGAACTCCAATCCTTCTCTTTATTTGCTGAAGAATAGAGTCTCAGTGAACACCACGATATCCAGAAGTAAATCCAGGAAGAACAGTGGACCTGTGAAGTGCAAGTTATGCGATACTCATTGTCAAAGGATGGAGTAAGCACTGGATTTTTTTTTTTTTAATTAAAAACATGCAATATTCCTGCCTTACAAAATAGTCTTCTTGCACAAAGTATTTATTCTGCAGCTTTTTTTATAACTGAGCTAGTTATGGCGATGATCTTTAAGAAATGAAGATTTCTTCAAGGCAGATTGAGCTTCGATTTTACCCACTGGGGAAAGGTAGATGTTTTAATCTGCCAGAAATATTTTGTATTCTTTTTGGAAACCCAACAGCATCCTTAAAAGGCCCAGGTCTGCGCCCTGTGATTATACCCATTGCCTTACATCTTCTCTCTGGTTCACAAACCTTAATGCTCAGGAAGAGATGGGACTCAAGTCTAGCAAATGCAGGGGACACTTTACTGAAGCTGTTAGGTACAGAGAGGCAATAGTTTTCTCTGCTTCCCAGAGTACAAAAAATAGCCTGAACTGCATGGATGAACACAGATGCTTGTCACTATCTTAGCCCAAGTAAGACAATCACAGAATCCATTAGATGTTCATGAAAAGAGTACATAATTGATCTTTGAATCCTACATTTGTTACGTTGGTAGACAAATAGGCAAAAACTACCTAAAAGAGTAAAACTTAAAAAAACTCCAAGAATTTAAAAATTGTTGGGGCTGAGATTTCTGGATCTGCTTATGGAGAGATGTAGTCAGAGGCCACACCTGCCTGGTAAGGACTGCAATTTGCAATGCCTTGCTCATGCCAGAGTTGGCAGTGAATCAAGCTGAAAGTTGACTACTTTGGACAATTTATCTCCCAGTAGAGAGTGGTATGTATCAAGTGTTTGGGCTTAATATTTCTAAACAATAAATCCCTGCAGTTAAGCTTACAGGAACAATCAAATGTTGTGGAGTGTCGTTTTGTTTTTGTTTTTGGAAACTTCATTAGTCTGATTTTTTTAATTACTCTACTGAGGAAAATTAAAGATGTTAAATCCAATATTGAATTCCACCTCCTTGGGCTAAATAAATGTAGTTTTCTATGATGCTGTAAGAAAAAAGATCTGAAACCCATTCTGGTTTGTGTCCGTGAGTCTCCATCAACTGTTTCACCTTTTGCTGACCCAAGCACAGTCACTAAGCTCAGGGCGCTTGCCCTCCATTACTTCCTGCTGTGAATGAGGCAAGCCAAGCACCACAGTTGGGTGAAACAGGAAAAGAGGAAAGCGAGGAAAGGGGAATGTGTGAACAAGGAAATAAGATGTAGAGACCTGAATGTGTAAGCTTCAGTTAGTGAAACCTCAGCCAGTGACCTGGAGCTCATCCCGACAAACTTCATGCAGGGAAAATGGGACTCCTGTGTGGCTGTAAGTGGTGTTGCACTGCAGGGTGCTGATGTTTTGCTCATCAGGAGCACCATCCTGGGCTTTGGTAAGCAAAGCATCCTGCTAGCACAGAGGCTGATGGAGCTGAATTATGCATGGTGCTTCCAGTGCCAAGCCAGTGCTGCAGGCAGGGCTGCGCTTGGGCCCCACAAATGCTAGGCTGCTTGGTTGTCTCCTTCACCTAGCTACACACTTACCCGCATGAGGACACACCTTGAGGAGCTCTTTTGGAATCTCCTTCAAGAAGCTCTCAAGCCTGTACCTTTATCAGGCCAAGTGCCACGCTGCGCTGCTGACCTCTGTCCAGGAAACTTTATGACGAATGGAGCAATTTGTCTTTTTGGTGTAGTTTCCGACTGATACGGCAGATAAATTGCAGCAAGCAAGTAATCCACCCATCCCAAATGGATAATAAAAGAACGTAAGAAGTGATGCATTGAATCAGCCCAGAGGTCCATCTTGTTTATTAACCTCTCCCTGGCAGTGGCCAACACAAGGTGCTTGGGAAGCAGCAAGGAAGCTCACGGTGATTCTTCCCCCATCCACCTCCCACCTTCACTGATCTGCACCGGAACTGCTGAGAGGTGATAGCTTGCTGTTTCATAGCACTTGAAGTGCTTTTCTTCCATGAATCTAATTGCTTTCTGGACACATACAGATTTTTACTGTCTAAAGCATCCCGTGGAAGACTTCTACAACTTTTTACCTTGGAAGCTTGCTTAGTTTCCATTTTTTCCTCAACCTTATTAACCTTATTTTCTTCATTGTAAGCCTGATGTTTGTATTACTTTCAAACCGGTGACTTAATACATCAAAAAGTTATGGTGTGGAATTTAAAGAAGTTAGAGGGGGTGCTGAGGGGTTTAACAAGCAAATTGGTATTAGGGAAGGTGTAAACAGCAATGAAGCTGAAGAATTTTGTGCAGTAGTAAGAAAGGACATAAAGGGAGAAATTAGAGGAGAAATCTGATGTGGCTGTGAAGGAAAATATTTTCCAACACTGTGATGTATTCCTATCTGAAACACCTAGTAAGAGATGGTGTGTATCTAAAAGTGGACTGAAACAGAACCCTTGTGAAAGAGTGGGTGAGGATAACTCTGCACTGGCATTCAACAGCTACCAGACGCTTTCTGTCTTGGTAGTGAGGTCATTTACTTTCCTTCACACGTGGGAACCAAACTGTTTATTTCATGTTCATGTCACTGCTCTTTGTGCCCTGGCATCTGACCTGGTTTCGTTTTTGCTCCGCGGATCGTACGATGTTTTTATCTAATCATCATTATATCTTCGAGGAGGAAGTTATAAATCCAGGTATCTGCTTGTCCGTTTCATCTGCCGGTATCTAATAACGACACAGCTAGTTTAGGAAATAGGAGGAGCAGAATTTTCCTGGCAATAACTGCAGAGCGTTAGCAGAATGCCACCACGGGCAAGCAGTTGTCCTTCCTTGTGTCCCCTGGTCCTTCCAGCCCCTGCACACATGCAGCAGTGGTATGGAATCAACCTCGCAGAGCACCAGCTCCTGTGCCGCAGGATTTTGCATCTCCCCCATGCACTCCGTAACACACAAACTAATGTTGTTAAAACTGGGAAGCAGAAAACCACCCAGCGTTTCTGGAGCTCGGATGCCCAGACTGGAAATCTAAACAAGTTGATAAAAATAAACAGGACAGGCAGAACTCAGTGCACTGGGTCTAATCCCAACGATAGCGTGGCATGGCCTCATTTAATGCTGGGAACTGGCAGAGGTAGCAGATAAGGAGAGAGTGGCAACAGATGCCAGTTGGCACCACATAAGGAAGCCTGGTTTTATAGCCCACACTGTGAGTTAATAATGGATACAAAAGAGGACGCAGAGACCAAATTGTATGCTCTGGTGAAAAAGCTTCTTAAAAGTCAGTCTTGCCGAATGAAAGCGGGGGGTTTGTATGCTGCAACGTAGTGACCGTGCTGAACAGAATACATGTGCCACTGCTGAGGTGATTGCCAAAAACTTTTTTCAAGGTTCCTTTAAAGTTTCTCTTCTTTAAAAACAATTCAATAAAAAAAGAAACATGAGCTTTCTGAATAACTGTGCCTTATGAGAGCAATTTTGCGGTCCTTAATTACAGTGAAAAGTGGCAAATGGACAGAAAACTGGGCTGGGATTCATTAAAATTTTTAAATTTTTTAATTAATTCTGAAAAGCATGACTATCTTTTTAAAATTACTTAACCTCTATATGCATCACTTTATCAGTCCGTAAAGAAGATGAGGTGAACTACATATTTGTTCCAAGAAGTGTTGTGCTTACAGATAACTAGGAGAAATTAAATGTCAGCATATGCCTGGGTTTTTATTTCTGGATTATCAGAGTAAACAGGTGAAATTTTAGAGTCTTCATTATTTACCTTGCAGAGGATGAGGCTGATATCTTCATTTCTGTTACTGTGCGTATCCCACCCTCTGCAGTGGTCTGGCACAAGGCAGGCACAAGTCTCGTGTGGAGATTACTGGGAAATAAACACCTGAAAGTGAGATGTGGGGCACAGCTAACACGTGAAACTAATTGCTACAAGATACTGCTAAAAGGAATGCATTATTAGGGTTGTCATAGGTATAAAAACATATATAAAAATGATTTTGGGGTGAGATGTTGAGCAAACTGTTTCATTCATCTTCTTATGATAGTTCAAAATGAGGATGATTGTACTTACCCTACTGAGTAAATTAATTAGAGATCTAAACATAGAAAGCACAGTATGTTCCTAATGTGATTAAGACAGATAACGGGGAAGGGAAACAAAAGGGAATGTCAGCCCTCGCTGTGGTGCTGGGGTGGCTGACAAGTCTCCACAGCATCTAGGCGAGGCGTGAGATGAGGGGTGCTGCAGGCACCTTTGCAGCTCTCTTTCTCCTTCACCAGCACAGATTTGCATCTCAGTGGTTGCTCAGGTCTAACTAACTAAACAGAAATGACATCTTCTTCATTTTGACCACTTGCTAACTCCAGGATAAGTCAAACATCTTAATCTTTGGATCTGCTGTTCTTCAATAGCGTATGCTGCTGTGAGGACACAATTTATCACTGATACCAAATATAAGACGTGAGAGGGATATTTGGTATGTTTGATATCGGTAGTAAGTGTAAGCGGTATGTGGGGAGAAAGCTGAAGATGAAGTTCATGGTTTGGTTTTTAAATAGCCTTCAAAATACTATGCAGTATCAATATAGTAAAGACTCCGTGTCAAATGAATATGCTGGTACCTAGCTCCTACCCGCACTTGACACTGGTCAGGTATCCAGCAGGGACACATCAGTGCACTTCACATACTGAAGACTGAATGAGACTCAATGAGAGTCTGCTCTGCTCTTGTAGCAGAGCTCAAACAGAAAAGCAGGGATCGGAAGAAGGCCAAAACCTTCTGTAATTGCAGGCTTAAACACAATACCCTCCATGTTATTCTCTACTTCATTGCTCCAGACTGAAGCAGATCCAATCAAAGTCTATCATTTGTCCATGCAGCGTGCAGCACGCTGATCTCAAAAACTCTGAAAAGAATAGCAGCTTTGACTTTTCAATTTAGGTAAGAAAACCTAAATGTAAGGTTTTGTAACTAATGTGTTGGGGTTTTTGTTTGTTTGTTTGTAATTTATGTACTTAATTCACAATTAATGTAATGTAACCTAATGAGAACCTAAAGGTAAGGTCTTAACTTGGAAGGCATTACCAGTACAACTATACAGCTAGTCCCTGTCAATAAAGTGCTTGTGAGATGTACCAGGCTTATGCAGACAAAACTCTTTTTAGTAACATGGCAGAATTGCAGTTCTCGTGATTCTAGTGAAATAAGTGATTCAGGCATTTATTTTTTATATAACTGGATCTAGACCCGAGTCTTTAGTCAGTTTAGTCAATTTATCTGCTGCAATTCGTTTTATGACTTTGGTCTGGCAAAGTTCTGTCGATAATACAGAGCTTGGCTCAAGTACGCTGGGCTCCTTCCCGTTCGCTCCGTGCTGGTAATCCTGTTTTGTTGCAGTGCCTCTGCAGTTGGCTGCACAAAAGGAGACAAACCTCCAGGAAAGGAGATGTTTCCATTTCTGCCCACTCCTCAACAGGACACCTTGCGGTCAGCTCCCAAATAATTCATTCTCTTTGTCAGAATTCACGAAGGGTCCTAGCATTAATCCATTGCTTGCATCGTTTTGTGGATCCAGGGTTAAAATCAGCATGCGATGTGCTATGAGAAAGAAATACGCTATTCTGGACAGATTTTTCTGAGTGGTGATAAACACCCTCAGACTGCTAAATCCAACACCAGTATATTTTCTTTTCTGCTTTAGCTTCAACAGGGTGGACAGGAGATTTGTTTTCAGAGGTTTCTTGGTAGCTGAAATCCCTTGCTTTTTATTTTATGTTTTACTAAAGGCATGCAATAATCCCCCTACAATGCATTGCCTGTCATGGTCAATTGCTTAATTAAGTTACTGTGATGAACTCATTAGGACTATAAAGAAATCTATTAAATCTATTATCCATAGCCAGCCAATCTTTAGCAATAAAAAGTTAGTGTCTTATTCTGGAGTCTGGATTCTACTTTTCTGCTACACGGCAGAAGTAGTAAACCGAACATGTAATTGAAAATATTGGCTCCTTTCTACAGCCCAGGGTCAGTCTCCTCTCAGGGTCTGTTCTTGCTTAACTGTTTAACAATAACTGATTAAAAATAAACTAAGAAACAGTAAACAGTTCAGCAGTAAACTGCATATCGTGGAGCATAACGGCAGGATGTTGGCGGTGAGGCCAAATAGTGCACCCACCTGACTGCCAGACACAGCGTGGTTTGCAGTGGCTGTGGATAGCTGCACGAATCACCCCATTTGCCAACTGCTGTTCCACGCCTGGTTGTGGCTGTATGGCTACGTTCTGGGTTGTAGCTCAGTTTAGAATGAACAGAAAGAGAAGGAAGAGGTTCATATAAAAATCTTGGTAGACAAATCATTGATCAGATCGTTAGTACTGGAAGCAGAATGGTGCAGCTCAAGTGCTTTTTAGAGCTCAAAGAAACAAAAACTGAGCATTGATACTTATAATTTAGTTCACCTGTGGGAGAGGTGTCCAAACTCAGAAAAAAATGAGACTTGCTGTCTCCTGTGGTCATCACATCAGACTCTGCCTGCAGTGGTCACAGCACAGAGGATTCGCTTAACAAGCTGGGGCTCTGGTTTGGTGGTGAGATGGGCTTCGGGTCAGAAAGAGAGTGCTCAGCACCTGGATGGACTTCACATGTTTTTAAGATCCTCATTGAAGTTAACACAAATAACAGTCTGTATAGGTAAACATTCTCACTAATGCATCAGCTCCATTGAGTTTGTAAGGTGACACGATGCTCTGGACAGCTTTTTTGTTCCTTGCTTTACCACATGACGTCATGTGCTTGATGTAAGGACCCTCGCTGCTACAATGTTTATTTGGTTAGATCAGAGTCTCTCTGAATTAAGAAGGTATGCGTACCAAATATAACAAATAATTTCCTGAATGTTCTGAGAAAGCATAAAGCAGATCTACAGCTTTCCGTGTTGTGTAGTGAGCTGCTGTCTTTGCCCCTCTGCTGGTCAGTCTATATTCTACTTTTCTTACTTCAGTTCATGAGTATACTACTTTGAAGAAAAAAAATCAATTTGTTAAATGACAAACCCTTGTAGTTCTTCAAGTAGGAAGTCAGTGACCTTGTTCTAGAGCCCATGCCCCTTCCTGCTCAACAGCTGCCCGCTCTCGTAAAGCGCTGTAGAGAAAAGGAAGCTACATAATTGGGAAGAAGTTTTATTTCAAAAACTAAAGAAAATATACATTGACATTAATGACTGCATTGTGATTGTGGATGTATTTTACAGGGTGGATTACACTGAGCTGAGTCTCTGAGGCAAATTCCATTTGTTCCAGTGGAGCTGCATAAGGGATAACAGTGACTGGGAGCTTCTGGTCAGGACTGGGACTGCCTCAGAGAATGGCTGTGCTAAATGCAGGGGAGAAATATCCCTCTAAATTACATGCAAATTACACCGGTGCTAGATAAATTCTGAGTAGAAACAAGGAACCATTTTTAACACTGGCAGCATTTAAAGGTTGTAGTTCATTGCCTGTTTCTGTCAATTTTCACATCAAGATGGGATATTTTGCCAAGGACAAAGTGCTCTAGGATAGCCAACAGCCAACGCTGGGCAGCCCTGTGGCACTTCGTGCAGGAAGCGATACTAAAGTGACGAGTGGTTCTCTCCAGCCTCATAAACAAAGCACGTGTACATCTATAAATGACAGGTGCTAGAAGTAGATAGGAAGGAGTCAGTCCTCCCTAGACATCCAGAACTGGGCAGCTGCTGTCCCCGACTTCTCCCTGGAAAATGGAAGCCCCATCTGAAGGTTCAGCGCTTCACACATCAGGCGCAGCCAGTCACTGACTGCGTCGCTTAAAGAACACATTTTAAATGAGGAACCTGTAGAAAACTTTTCTGTCCAAACTTCAGTGTAAAGCTTTTACAGGCATAAAATACTGAGTTGGCTGGATTTGAATAGAGGTGAGGTAGAGAAAATATCCACCCTTTTTACTCAGTTTAATAATTTAACTCCACTACAGAATTTAGATTCTTTAAGCAGCTATACATTAACCTAAATTTTTAGCCAGTCACCTTGCAGACTATATCAAATTGTTGCTCCTAAGCTTTACAGAGAGGAGAAAGGTTACGGTCTCATAGTGCAACGAAGTGGTGTAAGAAGCTTCCCAACACCTCTCTGACTCAGCTACCTCTGTTGTGCTGAGCAACAGAGATGTAGGTAGAATGTAGATGGAAAATTGCAGGGCTGTGATACAAAAGGGAAATTTTACATCTTTTTAGAGAACCTATCAAAAGACTTTTGTCTGCTGGGTTTTATCTTGCGGATTGAATTTTTGGAAACAAGTCAACAGTTCATGGAACATAATTAAATCAATCAGTTAATGCATCTTACAGCTCTCACAGTGCTTATAAAACATAAAGCACGCATCACGTAGGTGACTTGTCTATGCAGGAACGGGATTTGTGTTGTTACCTGCAGCCGCTGGATTTCGCTGTACAACATATTGCCGTTGCTGGTGCAATGAGGCATGACTCGTGTGCAATCTGCCTCCTTCCACCAGCTCTCTGGCAGTGATCCTTCTCTGGTGAGCATATTACCTCTACCTTTCAGTGTCTACACTGACTGCCTTTATCTATCAACAAGTGATTTCAATGACTTGCAGTCACCTGACTGCCTTTCCAAGAACCTGAGGTCAATAGGACCCGAGGGGACGGCATGGAGCTGTGACAGGGGAGGGTCAGGCTGGGTGTTAGGAAAAGGTTCTTCACCGAGAGGGTGGTCGGGCACTGGCACAGGCTCCCCAGGGCAGTGGTCACAGCACTGAGCCTGCCGGAGTGTGTAGAGCCAGGAGCTGGACTCGATGATCCCTGTGGGTCCCTTCCAACTCGGGATATTCTGCGATTCTAGGATTCTAGGTCTTTTTCAAATCTCTGCCTGTAATGGCCTGAAGCTGTCAGAGTTCAGCAATACCTCGCAAGTAAATTAGAAGATTCCTGTTTGAAATCACTTAAAAATACCTATAGATTTTGAAACATCTATGTAAGTACTGTAAAATTTGTAACTTTGTTCTCATGGAATTTGCAAGTAAAAAATTACTCCACAGTATTAATGTAACCTACACTACTCATCAATGTTAGTGGAATTCTCTGTTTCAGTGGAAAATAAAAAATCAAATTTTAACAATTAACTGGAAAAAGCTAACACGAATGGTTGAATGATCAGTATTAAATAGTATTTCCCTTCTGTATCTATTACCACATTGCTATCCCCTGGACATCTGTGATGATTCAAGCATTCGACATCTAAACCGCTATGTTTTATAATTGTACCAAAAATAAAGAGCTTGTGTTAACATATACTCGTGAAAGAGTTTTCACGCAAACAGAAACACACACAAGAGTTTTCCTTATTCTAAGAGACTAAGGTAGAAGCTTTATTTATGTAGATAAACAGTTGCATTGAATTTGGAAAGATCATTTATCTGCGTTTAACTAAGCCCTAATCCTGCAAACACACAGCACTTCAGCGTGAATCAAGATGCCTGCTGACAAAGTTGCAGTATAGCATTGCGGGCGTGACAGCAAAGTTACAATAATAATCGCATTTATGTAACATCTGTTGCCTAAGTATCTCCAAGCACTTTACGAATGTTAACTAACAAGAAGCCTGCCCATGCTCTTTTTGAAGTCAATGGCAGCCTTCCAGTTGTCCTCAAAGGGAGCAGGCACAGGCTCTGAGCCTCATAATAACGTAAAAGTAGGTTAAGGATCTCTATATTCACTAGAGGAGGGAGGGAGAGGAACAGAACCCAAAACGCCTGTCTCTAACTGTAGGGCTGCATTTCCCTGGAAGAAAAAGTAATATAATTCACTAGTAAGACGGCAAAATCAGCCATAAAGGAGCAGCTGCTCACAAAGACTATTGCTGCCTTAGCATGTGACCTTTTTCTTATTCCAAAAACAACAAAGGGAGACAAAGCTGGGCTTCCTGGGATATTCCCCTCCAGTGGCTGCAACTGCAATATAAATAGCTGCTCCTTGGAAAGGGAATCTGTTTTCCTTTCTCTCTGAGGCTTTTTCTACAGAGGTGTACAGCATTTCCAGAAGTGTAGTTATGTTGCCTTGAAGTTTTCTGTGTCTGTGACCAAAGTGTTTTTAAATCAATGCTCTTGGCTTCGTGAGCCATGGTAAGTAATTTTATGAGGAACAAAGCCAGTATGGGTTTGCACCTTCCCTCTGACCTGCTCTCGTGGTGGCAGTCCTAAGTGCTGATTCCTATTTCAAGCAACTCCTCTGGCATCTCGTCTTCACTCAGGTTCTCACAGGTGGCCAGCAGAGCCTCTTCAGTATTGTGTGGCTGTCTCCGGAGGTCCACGTGGAGGCAGGAGGGTCACGGCGCTGTCAGAAGCTGGAGACTTCATTGTCCCTTGTGGAAAGATAAATAGAGTGCAGTTAAATAGCACCATTTCAACAGGAACTGGAACACAATTGCATAGAGGATATTATCAAAGCCAATAAATGAAAGCAGGGGCCTTTCAGAGCCGATTTCAGTGTTGTCCCAAAACAAAAAAGCCCCAACAGCGTATCTAAAGTTAAGGAACCGGAAAATAGCCTCTGGTAATTTTCCACTAGTCTGCACATACTTTAGAAGATTTAATTAATTTTATTTTTGCAAATGATGCCACCATGGAACCTAAGGCCTGTGTACAGGTAGCTTCCATGAAGTAGCCATGTGACATAAAAAATGCACATAAAGACTCTGAAAGTTCCTGTGATACCTTGTGTGGCGTATGGCCCACGTGGTTCAGTGAGGAGAATTACTGCAGCAGGTAGGACCAGTATAGGTCAGGTTATCTGGACTTTACAGAAGACTGTTACGTGAACATCCTTACAGAAACTTGGTCCTGCTCGGCAGTGCTGTGGAGGGAAGCAATGCTGGTCACCATTATGCACTGCATTATGATTCATCTGCTCAAGGGGATTTAAATTGGTATTTTTTCTGGGTGCAGATGGGTCCATCTTTCTGCCTTGCTAGTCATATTATTCCTTTTCTTTTAATATACTCTAAATGGCAACAGCTTTAGAGATGTAAAAGTGTTACTTATCTCTGCAATATGAGCTCGCCCCATTTCTGGCCACATTTTCTGCCTGTCTCCCAGTTTGCATGCTGCTCACCATCCGTCTTCATTGACTTTTCCCCCACACCAATGCAAGATTAGAACACCACGGGAAATTAAACACATTGAATATAAATCATGTTTATTGTTGCCCTGGACACAGAAAGATAGCAAGAATCAATAAGAAAGGCACGATGACTCACGGTTTTATTAGTATACTCAGTTTTTCATGAAGCTGAGTCTTCATAAAGAAAATGGTTTAATTGGACCACTGAGATATTGGAGAATTCATACATTCCATGCAATCCAGGCTATTTATCTTCTGAAACCTCAGTTTCTGATTTTTCCGTAGCACTTACAATCATGAGGGAAAGAACTTTTCATCTTTCAGAGAACCTGACAAATTTAAGAAAGCTGGAAAGGTTCTGTGAAGCCAGAATCCAGCCCAGCTGCAGTACCTGGGGCAGGGAGGTGGTGCTCCAGTCTCTGAGCAGCCTTACCTGGAGAGGAAGCAGACAGCCAAAACAACAGACACAACCGGTTGCATAAGGAACCCATCATAATGGAACTACCATTTCTCTTTACAGGATCAAAGGATCAGGAGAACCTTATTTTGGCCATTCCTCATGATTATCGGTCTTTTATCACAACCTTCAATAACTTCATTTCTATGAAAAATTCACTGTCTTAAACTATACATATCAGAATACAGACTCCATGCAATTATCCCTAATATAATCAGATACAAACATGTTTCCTTGCTTACAGTGTGCTTGGTTTTCTTTGGGCAGCAAATGGGAGGATCTGTTTCCTTGACTGCTTCATACATTCTACTTTCAACCTTTTGAGTTGTTCCAACTGTATTGGGCTTTTATCCCCCTCACAGAAGTAGAATCATAGAATCACCTAGGTTGGAAAAAACCTTCAAGATCATCAAGTCCAACCATCAACCTGGCCTACCAAGTACCATCACTAAGTCATGTCCCTTAGTGCCACGTCCACACATCTCTTGAATACCTCTGGGGATGGGGACTCCACCATGTCCCTGGGCAGCCCCTTCCAATGCTTGATCACCTTCTCCATGTAGTAACCCTATGCTCTCCCAGATGAAGGAGCTCCTTTGTTTTTTTTGTTCCCTGTAGAAGCTACAGGGACAAATCTGTTTGTGTGGGGGGGGACAAAATAAGGGCTCTTAATCCATAACCAGTCATGTTAATGAAGGTTAGTGACTTAAAAAGGTATGAAGTGAAACAAGTTTTAAAAGAATATGCACTTTTCTATCTAGGAACACAGCAGTCATTTCCTAGCACCAGTGTGCCATGCTAGGACATAAAATTATACAACATTTCCCTATTATTTTTCACTTAATTTCATTATTTTCTCAATTTAGAAAACAGTACTAAATTTTGAAATCATAACAGGGGTTCACATTAGTTCTGCTGAACAATCTGATTTTCATGACAACCAAGCTCGCCAGCAATACAAATAATGTTTATGTGTAGGATTGCTCCGTAGCAGTAGTCTTAACTCACAACTGGAAGCTTCCTCATTCACCCCACGGTTTATTTGTCTTTTCACCTGACATGAAGCAGAATTTACAATGCAGATTAGGAAGAATAGCCAGATACCTGTGGTTTTTTAATTAAAGTGGTATATTATTAAAGCAGCAGTACTTTACTGGCCGTGAAGAGCTTACCCTTCTGAGTCAAACATCAGAACAACTGTTCATATTTGAACATTTCCTGCAAATGTCAGAACAGTGGCAAAACTAGCCAAAAATATGAGTTTCTTCTGCAAGTCAGAATTGCTTCAGAACCTCAGAATGCAAGAACCTCAGAGGTCCAATTGTCATGATATTGCTGGGCCTCTGACCGATCGTGGGAGTGCCAGTATGAGGTTTTTGCAGCTGAGACTTTCTCGTGTCTGGTGGTGCTCCCTGAAACAGGGTTCTGCTGATGAAGAGAGCTGGACAGGCGGTGAAACGTCTCCTGTGAGGGGGAGCACTGGTGCTGACTTGTGCATCATGACTGATTTTTCTGACAGTTACATGGCAATGGATGAAGAGACGAGCAAGCAAAGGGCAGTGCCTGGAGAATGGAAGACCAGAGAGACACCAACCAAGGCAGCACTGCAAAACAAGCATGAGCAATGATTTATAAGACGTTGAATGGACACTTTGAAGTGAGACAGCTCACTACTTTTTCTGAAAAATGCAAACGTCATTGGAAATGCAAAAGGCCCTGAACCAGACATGGAAGGAGCACATTGGCAGCTCCTGGAAAGGCTGCTGTCTATGTGAAAACCAATCCAAGTTATCAGTGAGTATATGTCAGCTGAAGCTACAACAGTGTCATTCAATGTCTATCTCAATAGGGCTTCTCAGTAGATATTTGATCACAAAAGATGGTGATATGAGGAAAAACTTCTTTACTGTGAGGGTGACAGAGCACTGGAACAGGTTGCCAGAGAGGTTGTGGAGTCTTCTTCTCTGGAGATATTCAAAACCCGCCTGGATGCCATCCTGCGCAACATGCTCTAGGTGATCCTGCTTGAGCAGTGGGATTGGACCAGATGGTCTCCAGAGGTCCCTTCCAACCTCAACCATTCCGTGATTCTGTGATATACCAGCAGTATGTAAGTTTAAAACAAATTTATCTACAGTACTACTTTTGACTCAAGCTGAACGTTACAATCTTTCAACTTCTTATGTTCATTAAAGCTATTATGTTGGACCTAACCCACAAACAAAACCTTGTTTTCTACTAAGCTCAAGGAAAAGGGTTGTACAGCTTCATCTTCAATATGTTCAGAGATGAGATTCAGCAGCTGGTCAGTTAGGAAAGCATGTGCTGGAAAACAGCAGTCAATGAAAGAATAAAAACATAAGAACTTGGAGGCATTAGCTTTTATTTTATAGGAAACAGCTTTGGAGATTTTTACCTATGCTTCACACAACCGGTTATTAAAGTGCCCTGCAATGGTGGGCTGAAAATAAAGCATCCAAACTGGTAAGCTACTATCTTGCCATTCTGTGGAGAAATATTGCGTATGACAGAGCATGTTCTACTGCTGTAACAAACCTATAAACAACTTTTTTGCCTGAAACATTTCATCTTTAATTGCACTTGAGAAGAAAACCTTTATAAAATCACAATTGACTTGCAATTCTTAATTTTCAGTATTTTTCAAGTATTCTTTAAAATTTTCTGAGCATTTTGGCCAATTATTTCTAGCAACTTTTCTCATTTTTATGCAACAAAGTTTAGTGACTCCAGCTAAAAGTAATTTCTTACTAGATTAATTACTTGCAATGCTTTTTCTTCAGAACGATTTGTCATAACTATAGCAACAGCTAAGGAGTCACTTAGCTGCATGGCAAAAACTTCCTACCACATATTTCTACCACATATTCTTGCTTAGTAAATACTAGAAAAAAAAATCATCCTACTACTGTAGTTATATTGAAAGATGTTAATAATGGAAGATGTTAAAAAACATCTGAATTGCATGATGCATACCTTGGAGTCTGCTAAGGGTAGGACTTACCTGCCTAGTGGGACGGAGTTGGTGACAAGTTGTGATTCATGTCAGGTACCACTGGAAACTCTTGATTTTAATCACATTTTTTAATCACATTTGATTTTTAGTTGTACTTAGAAACCAAAATTGATAAGCTGCTCCAAATGCAAGTGTATCATTTTCTTCTTAAGAATAGCAGAGCTCAGCAGTGGATTCCCTGGGCTGTCTGACAGTGGTTTGAAAATGGCTTAAAATGGATTGAACAGTGGAAATGGCTTGAAATGTATAACATTTATTTAATGCCAGCAAGGGAGGCATACAGCTTTGTTAATTTGATCTCCATTATTTCTGCTAAGAATCCATGAACACTGCCAAAGGAAAAGAAAAAAAAATCCCATAATACAGGGTAGGACAACTGAACACGGGATTCTGGGCTGTCAACCCCGCATGCTAAGTAGCTAATTCAAAATAATGCAGGAATGTATGAACTGAATAATTAAGGAAAACATCTTAAACACATACATCAAACTGATAGCAAATGCACTTCACTGTCGTAAAATTATTGCACTTAGAGCAAATTGCTTACACTGATACCATCATTCTGCAGACAAAGTCATGTTCTACTTTATTCTCATTTTCACTTTTTTCTTTTAAGCTTTTACAAAAGATTTTTTAAAGTTTTCATGTTAAGAACAAGAAACAATTTGTATCTGTAGGGGAAAATATCAATTACCAACATTAGTGGATTTTTTAATAAAAGCCGTAATAGAACCAAGCCATTGGGTAAGCTGGGTAATTTTGCAGTTGCTTTCTCCTGTTTCCCATGGTCGTCTGTAAACTATACAATTAATAACTGGCAATGTTGGAGAGGGAGAGCAGGTGGCTAAAGCTTTCGTTGCCCCATTCATGCTATGCTGGCACAGTCTTTTTTTTTTTTTTTTTCTGTCTGGAATTACATTAGGGCACTGGCACTGAGGGAAGAAAACAACACAAGGATGATTTAACACGCTGAAAACAGCAACAACACCAGGTGCTCTCTAAGTGCAGCTCCCAGTGCAGAACCATCAGTGGGAATGTGACTTTAAATTAAATTTTGACTTAAAGAAACACACGGAAGGAAGTATGCTCTTCAATCCAAGCACACAGTGGGTATCAAAGTACCCAAAGTGATTTTTACTGACATTAGAACAAACTAGTGAAACTCTGAATAAAAATTTTCCAGTGGGAGTGATAATGGCAAACAATGTAACAGTGCTTATAAATCAACGTGATTAATTTGTAGAAGGAAATATGTAAGGTGATTGTCAGACGAAGCCTGAGACTTAATTTGCTTAGGTGATACTTGCCGCTCTAGTGTTCCTCTTATGCTCTCTTCTTCCAATTTCCCATCTCATAGCAGATGCAACTCCAATGCGAACAGATGTCAAGACCAACGTGCTCAATGTCACACTCAATGTAACTCCTCCCTTTCTGGAACTTGACAACCATAAGAAAGAAAGAAATTGAGGAAATAAATGTAAATTCAAATTTCTGGCCTTGCGTTTGCAGTGTCCCGCCCTAGCAACCTTCCAGGCTGTACAGTTTTTGCCCCTTGTCCCATACAGCCACTCCCCTGCTTCTTTAACCAGGTTGTGGTTACACAGTGAGTCAACAGGCTTAGGAAATCAGCATAAACCACTACATGCTCACATTGTACACTTGTATTACCAGGCTTGTTTCACACCGAGTGCCAAAACCTATGCTTACATTTTCTTGGCACTACAAGACTGACTCCATCAATATTTGTAAAGTGCTATGCACTTACTGGATAAGAAAAACTGTACACATGCAATTAGTAGTAATTGCTATCGTTTATCTTTAAACACTAATTATCATTTAAATCTGAACTCCTGAGTAATCTTGTGTTCAATCTAGAGGGTTACTTCAGAACACTGACAAGAAGAGAAAACATAATACTAAGGACAATAGTTTTATGATAGAGTCTCAAGTATGTACTTAGATCATACATTAAATTAGGAAATCTCAGGCTTAAAATCTGTGGGAAACAAGAGTGTTGTCACATAGTGAAAATATATGCTGGATGAATCAGGATGATGTAGGTACTTCTGCCATGCATTTGCTGAGTTGCACTCTCAACAGTACCTTGAGAAGGCACACAGTCTACTCTACAAATCCTCCACTCTGTATAATGCCCCCTGAGACTTTCAAGAATTATACGAATAAAGAAAATCTGTGTTCAGTTTTGTTATGTTCAAAACCTTGCTTATGGGCAAAGAAGAAGCATACCTTATTTATATATATATAGATATACATAAAAGCAAAGGCAAGAATTTATTATTAGTATAATGCAAATCTTTACAGTTTAATTCAGGAATCATCATTAGTCTAGATCTAATTATTAAAATAATAATGATGCGGGTAGGATATTTAAATATATAAAATGTTGCAGTAATAGCAATAATACAATTAAAATTGTAACACACATACACACGCACGCGCGTGCACACACACACACACTTCTTAGTTTCTACCCCTTTTCCTGGCATCATGCTCTCCCTTCCACTGCTCTTCTGGGTCCTAAGGGCAGTGAGTTCGTGCCGGTGTTGGTGTAGAGGGATGTTACAGCAAGCTGGAGTCCTTTGCTGGGAGGAATATGATGCTTACACTGATGGTTTCCTCTTCTTCCTTTCTTCTTTTCCCCTCCCTCTTCTTGCTCCTACTTAGGAACATATCTGTTTGCTAGCACACATTTAGACCTTTGTCTTTATTAATTGGTCTGCAGGTCCAGGTAACATCTGAATTTGTGATACATGGTGCCATTTACTATTTCTTTGTTTTCTTTGTTACCCCTAAAACCGGTCTTGTCCAGCTCTAGGCCTGCAGCTGGCCATTATGGAGCTGTTTTCAGTGCCAGCCTGTGCCCCATCTCTTCATCTCTAATTTTCCCGCACCTGTGCTCCTCTACACCGCATCCCGCATCTCCACTGCTCAATGCAGCCCCTGCATTGCTCTGTGTGAATTCTGAATGTTGCAAATCTCTCTCCCTCTCTAGAACAACTGCTTGTTACTGCTACCTGCATAAAGTGATTGCGGTACCACACAAAGATAAGCAAAAGTAAAACAAATGCGGTATAGACACCTGGTCAATGAAACAAATTGCTGTCCCAGCTAAACCAAGAAAAAGAGCGCTGCAGCCAGGACAAGAAAAGCTTGGGCAGAGCATGCCTGGCAATGGTGAGGCCGTCTTGCAGGGTTTCGCGGTTACAAATTTGCCTCCCAGCATTCCAGTCCCCAGGCTCTCGTGTGGTTTGCCCTCATGACCACACAGGGATAACTGCCTGCTGGGCTGGGCTGGGGCGTGAGCTCATGCCCACGCTGCTACCCAGGCTCTCTGAGAACCAGCCCTCAACATCCCTATATTTGTTCTGTGGCGTAAGGGCTGCCTGACTCTGCAAGCCTGGATCGGATTGCGCTTGCACACCTGCTGCTGTCTGCACTTTACCCTGCTACTTTGCACCATGGCTGCAGCAAAACCACAACCTGCTGGGATTTAAGCACGTCCACCCTTCACTCACCATCCCTTAATCTCCCATTCTGGTGCCATTTGGACGAGCTCTCCCACCCTACTGCGCAGCATAGGCAGTATTTTACAGCTCTGTCCGGCCTTCAACCTGTCATTACGGCACTGCTCCGGGCTGCCAGCCCAAATCACACGAGCTCCAGACACACAGCTGATGCAGTAGGAGGAGCACAGGCGAATCCTGGCCACATCCCGACAGGGACACAAGAGGCCCCGTGACTTCAGCTGGTACATCAAGCACATTGCAGCAATGCCATGCGGAGGCAGGTTGCTCACAGCAGTCCAAGCAGCGCAGCAGGTGCATGGCTGACTTCCTGAAAGGCCTGAACCAGGCCTGGACATGCCCAGGTTTCAAGCCCTTGCTACGCAGAGTCTGGTAAAGTGCTTATATTGCCCTGAGCACAGAGCTTTCCGTCGTCCAATTTTTTTCACAAGTCACATTTTCAGAGGATAAAAAGGGGACAAGAGTAGAAGGGTATGCCATGAAGTGCTACCAAGGCACAGCCGTGGCCAGGTGTCACGACGCACCATTTGGAGCAACCTCCTCAACAAAGCGTTCCCCCAGCTGTTAGGAGAATTATCCAAGGACCAGGTGGACCAGGAGAGATCCGCTGTGTTCTGAATGAGATTCCCCAAACAGCAAGCACTGATTTACACCTTTGAGTGTTCAACAAAAATTTCTGGGAAGAGATTTTTGGATAGATGACTACAGGGAGCCACGCAATTAGGAAGGATGTTGTCTTCCTCACAGACTGACAGGCTTTGATCTATGGAAGAAACCACATAATGGGTGCATGCCTGCTGCTTGCCTGGATGACTGCCAGCCAGGGGTGTTTTTATATACATAACCTGAGCAATTGTATCACCTAGAATTGCCATAGGGATTTTTTTTTTTTAATTATGTAATAAAACACTTTTCAGCAATTGCCACAAAAAGGTTAAAATGATTTTTATACATGCAGTGCATAAATATTGAACAAGGAAAACAAGGCTGTTTTTGTCATGGCCGCAGCACCTGTAGAGAAGTGTGGTCAGCTCATATGGAAAGTAACTGCCAGAAGCAGCTGATGGCTTGTGCTGCATTACTTGGTTTGACTGCTGTCTCCAGCCAAGTGTGGTGTAGTGATTTGCAAATGCAACTATATCTAGCTTGATGCTTTTCCCTTAAATAAGCTGCCTTGGATACTTATTGACCAATTTCTTCATGGTGAGACTTCTTGTACGGATCTGCTCTTTCAGAACCCACAAGAATGACAGAGCAGCTTCTCCAGCACTGCCTCGAGTACCTTAACTAAAATCATGTAACAGCACCAATGCTGCAGAACTTTTAAGTCAACCATCTGCTTAAACTTATGCTAATGATATCTTTTTTCATAGAGTGTTCGCCACCTAGGTGAAGAGGGTTAATAGTGTGGGGAAATACTGCAACTTCCACTTTGCCTATAATAACAATAATCTGCATAAGCACAATGTTGGTGAATTAGTCCGAGGAAAAGCTTTACCAAAGTTAAGTTGTGACTTTTCAGTTGTGGGGCTGCTTTAGCGGATGGCATTTGTTAAAGTTAAAAGTCACCAGAAGACTGTACTGCTGGTCTGTTTTACGTGGAAGCTGTCCCAGGCAGCGCAGCAGCCAATGCTTTTTGGCAACGGTTCCTTTGAGCATTCACAGTTTTTAGAGCTAAATCATGGAAGTTCCTGGTGATAAATTGCAAACCATTCACTTCTTCTCCCTCTGCTGTGGCAGATAAGCTGTGCTTGTGGGTGGGCTGCTTGGCAGGTATCACGCAAAAAGCAGGTACTTCAACAGCTGATCAGTGCTCTTCCAGATCCATCCTGATGGCTATAAAGTAACAGCTGACAATATTAAGGGAGAAGGCATGTTAGGAATGGGTTTGGTCAATTAACAGTGCACTTTGTGTTCAGGTTCCTGTGTACTTGAGATCAATATTTCTCCTTTCACTTACACATTGTGTGTTCAGAAGGCTTTTAAAAAGCCTGGAGAATGGGACAAACTGGGAGAATGCTCAGGCCATGTTGGCCTTGAAGAATTCCTCCTTTCCACACTCAGGGATCTCTAAGACATCATCTAACACAGTGGGTTGCCCAGGTTGAGAGAAAGTCAAAAAGTGCCATGGTTGGGGCTCCAGCTGTCTGCTTAACCACATTAATGCTGAGAGGCAAATCACTTTCCATTGGAAGTCAGTAAACCTCTAGAAGTGACTTAAACAAAGCCATAAATAAAAACCACCTTCTCACAATATGGTCTGTTGCTGCCTTGATACATTTTGCCAGAAACCTCTACAGACTGCTGAGATCAAAGGGGAAATGACACAAAATAAAATAAAATCTGCAAACTGTGATTCTGTAATGTACAAGTAAACAGTTCTCACATTGAAAATCCATGTCCTGCTATCTGAAAAAGAATACTGAATGGATTATTTCTTCCCATTGTAGACACTATAAAAACAGAGGGACTAACCTTGTAACCATCTAACTGAGGAATCATGAGCACATGGTCACCATAGTGTCAGGCAAGAAGAAAATGTTCTTCTATATCCAAATTGAGAGGCAAAAATTTGCAAAACTTATCATAAGCATGTGGGAAACACTTTGACCATTGGTTCAGTGATGAACGTCCATAAACCCTCATGCAGGAGCAAGACTATGTGCAAGTCCCAGCACTGGCACTTTTGCCAGGGCTCTGAGAAACAGCTGCTATGGATACAAAGACACACAATCCTTGACTCAACGAGTTCCCCTCCAAGTTCAGAGGCAGGCATCCAAGACTCCTCTGAATCTTTGGTCTGTTGCTTCTCAGAGGATGAAAAAGGCAAAGACAAGTATTTTATGAGATGCTTGTGTGGTCTCACATAGTGGTCAGGCAACCTCTTTAGTCCATACCAAATAAAGAAGTGCCAGGGAAAAGAAGATCCTCAAATGCAGAAGAAATCACAACTCATGCCCCGGTGCTGGCATTTCAGATGTTTGAATTTTGACCTGTTTGCACACAGTCCCGCAGTTAAAAGGTACATTTACTTTTCCTTAGCAATCTTACAGAGCTCCTTAAATATTTTCTTGTACATTTTGCAAATTTAGTACCATTCTCTGTTTAAACATGTCATATTGCTCCCCATAGTAATTAAATGCTTGCCTAATGAAGTCCAAAAATTAATCTGTGACAAAACACCCCAGGCAGAAGAACAGCCCTAGACAGTAGAATCCTAAGTAAATACAGACCACAAGGTCTGCAAGAAATGAGGACGACATGTTGCAAGGTATTTTGCAGTGTAACACTGTACATGGTTGTAGGCAATTACTTACTAAAGTTGCTGTAAAGAGCAGGGACGTAAACGTTTGACACTAATTTCACTAGCCTCTTTTGGCCTAGGTCAACATTGCTTACGTGATTGCTTTATGACTGTGGAACTCTGCTGCCTTTGAGCAACTAAGAACAAAATGTTTTGCACGTCCCATATTGTCTGAGGATGTTTTCAGGCCATGTCAGGAGATGACAGGCTCAGTTCCCCATAAACTGTGGTAGAGAGCAATATGCGTGGCAGTAGTTTCAGCTGTCCAAGGAGAGGAGTGCTCATTTGTTTCAGAACATGGTGAAGTGGAACCTTCATCCAAACAGGTGTTTATGAACATTCATCGACAGTCTCTTAATCCTGAAGGACAAAGGAATAATACTTTTTGAGGTTTATGTGGCTCTTTCAAATGATGCAATCAAGTGGGTGTTTGTATTCCATTCCATTTTAGACCATTCTAAAAAATTAGCTAATATTTTAGATGTGTTCCTGGTAACATGGATTATCTATTCTGTCTAATAGTTGACTTGCCAACACCAGACACAAGGCTGGGGTAGCCAGTGTCTACCATTTCCTGACTAAGACATTAGAGATTTGAGGCAGCTTCCTCAGGCAGAGGTTCTGGGATCGTTGGTATTGTTCTCTCTGCAGGGAAAATATGAACATAGGCAATGAGAGCTATCCTACTCTGAAAAGCCCACTAGCTGGTCACATATTAGATCTTCCACGTCTGTGCAAAAAAGAAAGATCCTGCTTTATCTCCTGCTTAATGCCGTACTGTCTTTGTATAGTGTCTGTGCATTGTTCCCAATACGGATGCATGACTTGCAGACATAAAGGTCTATGCTTTTTTTTTTCCTTTCTTCCACTCAGCAGTAACCATGAAAGACTGAGTATTGTGCTAGATTAGCAAAGTGCAAACTTTGTAGGATTAAAAGTCTCTAGCTTTGGGCTAGTAAAAAAAAGGCAAACCACCCTTTCCCAAAGGAAAATAGGCTGTTTTACTGGATCCTGTAGGAAACCTGCAATGTTCCTCCCAGGATAACATAGCCTACAAGTTCTGAGCAGCACAGCATGCACATGGGTATTATGACCTGGGATAAGTTCCAGAAAGCAGCATGGGATTAAAAAAAAAAAAAAAAAAAAGAAAGAGCTTTGCACTTCCCAACCTGCAGGACAAACCAATGCGTGTACACAAGCAAGTAGGAGAACATGCAATTAACAAGCATACGCCATATAATCCCTTCAACACAAGCGCATCTGTCAACAAGCTTTTTCCTGTCAGGAATAAAACACACACCTATGCTTCTACTCTATAGTGCTGCAAAATTTAATATATGAGATTTTGACCTTTTTTTAGAATCTATGGGAGGAACTGTATACATGAGGTAAATAGTTATGGATCGCAAAGATTGAATTGATGAATATTTTCTATCTTATGTGATGCAGCTTTACCCCTATCAAACTTGCATACCTGTGCCAAGACTCAATAATTTAACTGATTTTCATGGCATTTCTCTGCTTTTAGTGTAAAATTTAAGAGCAAGAACCACGTCTTTTTATTTGCTTACGTAGAACGACCATGCTGGAGACCCTGCTAGTTCTCTTCCAAAACACAGCTTGAAGAAAGAGGTCGTCAAGGAAGCAGATGGCTGAGAAATATAGGTCCAGCCTTTATCTTCTTTCCCAACCATGCAAGCACCCATCTGTAACTGAAGAGAAAAGGCCAAGCTTTCGCAGTTGCTCTGGACAGGTTGTTTCACATTGGCCAAAAAGAGACTATTGGAGCCTATCAAGAAAAAAAAGATGAGTTGTCAAATCTCTGTTAAGGCCTGCACAGATGACACTGAGGATCCAAGACAAATGTCGGAATTGCTGAAGAACATGCAGAGGAAGAAAGGCTGTAGGATCTCATATCCAAGGGAGAACATGAAGCTTAAGTGTAGTGTGCCTCCAGGTATGTGCTGTGCCACGCAACACAAGGAGATGGGAGGGGAAATGAAGAACAAAAAAAAAAAAGGGGGGAGACGAGAAGAGAACTTAATCCAGAGTAGGTATAACCATAGCTAGGAATAAACTTCTCTTTTTCCATGGCAAGGAAAGGAGTGGTTTACCCGAGCACTACCCATACCACTAAGACATGGCACGAACCCAATTCCAATTCCAAGCCTGTAAGTATAAGTGAGCTACTAAACAAAGATTCAGTAAAAGGGTGGAGAAAAGCATCTTTATGCTATTTCACCTTTATTTACTGACATTGTTGCACATATATATAAAAGCCACAGTTAGCAATTTCTTGAAATTAGCAGTTTAATCAGGTTCTTCAGATGCATTAAAAACACAAATCTCCATGGTTGAATCATAGTGTTTCCCAGCAGGTTCCTTGAATTAACAGATTTCAATGGAAATTAAAAAGGATTTTATATGACTTTTTCAGTCAAAGGTCTCTTTACACTTGGAAATTCCAATTTGGAGGTCATCTATTAGCGATTTAGCATAGAGTGCCAAAGGGAACTGTTGAAGTCTGCTCTTCAAGCATTTGTCTGTTTATATGTATTTCACTTCTGGTATGCACAAAGCCTGTATTCTTGACTAGAAACTCCTGGCCAACAATGTAACTTGGGGCTGTGCCTAGCTCCTTGTGCGGTTGTGCTCCACTTGTAAATGATGGAATTTATCTCAAACCTTTCTGGCTACCCTAATTAGGTAGAATCACAGAATAGTAATGGTTGGGGCTGGGAGAGATCCCATCAGATTGTCTAGTCCAACCCCCACCCTGCTCAAAGCTGGAACAATTGCAGAAGGTTGCTCAAGGCCTTATCCAGTCAGGTTTTGAGGATCTCCAGGGCTGAAGACTCCACAAACCCTCTAGAAAACCTGCATCAGTGTTTGACTACTCTCACTGTAAAAGGGGTATTTCTTATATGTACATGGAATTTCTTGTCTTTCAGTTTGTGCCCATAGCCTCTTCTCCTCTGACTGGGCAGCACTGAAAAGATGCTGTTTTTTCTGTCTTTTACTACCTTCCTTTCAGTGTTTACATGCACAGATAAGATATCCCTGAGCCTTCCCTCCTCCAAGCTAAACAATTCCAGGTCTCTGCCTGAGCCTTGTATGACACATGCTCCATTCTCTTAATCACCTTTGTGATCCTTCACTGAACTTGCTCCACTACGTGCATGCCTCTCTTGTGCTGGAGAGCCCAAAACTGGACACAGTACCCATTAGAAAAGATGATTCCCTACCTTGACCTGCTGGCAATGCCCAGGTTGCTGTTGGCCTTTGCTGTAAGCGCACATCATTGCTGGTTCATGGTCAATTTTTTGTTCACCAGGAACGCCAGGTCCTTTTCTGCCAAGCTGCTTTCCAGCTGTGCGGCTGCAGCACGTACTGGTGCCTGGGGTCGTCCCTCCCCAAGTGCAGGACTCGGCATTTCTCTTTGTTAAACTTCAAGAGGTTCCTGTCTGTCCATTTCCCCAGCCTGTCAAGGTGCCTCTGAATGGCAGCACATCCATCTGGTCTATCAGCCACTCCTCCCAACTGTGTATCATCTGCAAACGTGCTGAGGGTGCGCTCTGTCCCATCGCCTGGGTCCTTAATGGAGAGGTTAAACAAGTACTGGCCCCTGTATCAACCCGTGTGGTGCTGCACTAGTGCCTGGTCTCCAGCTGGACTTCGTGCCACTGATCACAACCCTTTGAGCCCAACAGTTCAGCCAGTTTTCAGTCCACCTCACTGTCCATTTATCTAGTCTGTACTTCATTAGTTTGTCTATGCAGATGTTATGGGAGACGATGTCAAAAGCCTTGCTGAAATAGGGATAAACAACATCCATCACTCTCCCCTTATCTGCAAAGCCAGATTGGTCAGACTCAACTTCCTCCACTTAAATCCATGCTGACAACTCCCAACCATCTTGTCTGTATGTCTGAAAACAGTTTCCAGGAGGATTTGCTCTATTACCTTCCCAGGGGCTGAGGTGAGGCTGTCAGGCCTACAGTTCCCTGGATTCTTCTTCTTGCCCTTCTTGAAGACAGGTGTGACATTTGCTTTCTTACAGTCCCCAGGAACCTCCTCCAATTGCTATGACCTTTTATATATCATTGACAGCAGCCCTGCACGCATGGATGAATTCCACCAGATCCTATGGACTTTTGTGTGTTTTATTTGTTTATATTTTCCTAACTCGATCTTCCTCTACTGAGGTTAAATCCTCAGAGCTCCGGACTTTTCCATGACCTGGGATCCCTGAAAGCAAATCTACCAGTAAAAACAAGGCAAATAATTTAGTTCTGCAATATAAATAATTCAGTTTTATTTAGCTTCTATACATATCTGTATAGAAGTAGCAAACGAATACAGGCAGTGACTAAGGCTTACCTCTTAAGCAACCTGCACCTGAACAAGTGTGCCTAAAACTACTGTACTCAGTGGTGAACCACATTGGGGTATTAAAAGAAGAAAAGTTCTTAGAAGTAGCTGAGTGCATTTTCCTGCAAAATCATGCTGGGACATTGCAATGTAAATCTAGTCTAGGGAAAAAAAGAAGCATGAGAAATGTCTGACAAAAATGGGATGATATTTTAACAATCATAAAAAAGCCAGATTCCTCCTTGTGGAAAGAATACAAGGAAGGCCTTTTTTTTTTTTTTTTTAAACAAGAAGAACAACTTTTATACCTAATAACTGGAGATAGTACAAGAATGAAAGCAATCACCTTCATGCCTTCGAGAACTGAATTCTGAAGTTTCTGATCAAATTCCTGTTATTGTACTGTTAAGGAAGTGGCCTTGTTTGCTGAACTGAAATGATACTAGAAGAGCTTCCTGTTTAAAACAGCAGGGAGTGCAGCCCCTAGAACATCAATCATACGATTCATAGTATTAGCCCGACTGCGGCATTACAGGAACAGCGCTCCATTCAGCTTCAAGCGTCCCCTGCAATGTTATATACTGCAGGATCCCGAAGTCAGTATTTCTTCACTGTGACACAATAACTCCCTAATAGAAATGGGTACCGTTAGGAGGAGATGGAACAACTTCACAGCGCTCGCGAATCGGATCAGTGGTCTAGCATCCTCTCTGATGGTAGCTAAATATTTTAAAAGAAGTGCAAAAAATCTGAAAAGCGAGCTACATAATAACTTGCACATTCATTTCTTCCATAGAACAGATAACAATTGCTTAGCTTGATAATTAAAAGCCCAGAGCTTAAAGATTTATATCCCTTGTAACCGTGAATTATGTCTACTGTTGCTGATACTTAAAACACCTTTAAAATGGGTGTTATTTTCTGACAGTGATTTTCACAGAATAACTATGTATTTTTAATTTTGTTGTCTGTTCTACATTTTCTCACAGAACTTCATTAAAATATGGTACTTTTAAATGGAAACTAAGAACAGTTAAGCTTCATTGTTCTCTCAATTTTGTAGCAATTGTATTTCATACTTAAACAAGAGAAGGAGATGTAGGCAGTGTTGCTATGAAATCTTTAGTACTCACAACTCCTTATTAAAAGTAAACGCAGTCATAAAGTTGAATAAAAATATCAAAATTAAGAGCACGATGAAGTAAAATAAGCACCAAGGTGTCAGGTTTGCTCACTACATGAATGCTACTTTGACAAAATGTTATGAAGTGAAGTTGGACTATTTTGATCTCTGTAAGAGAGCAGAGCAAGCTGCTGCTATGAGCTGTTTTTGTTAGACATATCTTACTTCTCACAGAAATGACGAAGCAGCTACCAACTTAAAACAAGAGATGGAATACTGCCTCTTAATTCAGGCTGTTTAAACTTTCACAGCCCAATTTCAAATATTCCCCACAAGTACAGTATATTTTAGAAACAGGTTAAATTTACTATCTCCACAAATAACAATTTTGGAAATCATGGAGGACATACTAACACAGCTCTGCTCTTACGTACAGTCTAGGGCATCAGAAGAATGAAGCACTGTGCATGAAATACAGCAGGATAAATATATCTAATGTGATAATAATTTAACTGGACACACAAGGAAAAAAATTTGAATATTTGTGTTTACAGATTTGTATTCTCAATTCACTAAAGTACTTCTTCAGTTTCCTGGATAGGTTTTCTGACAATATATATCTATACATCTATATATATCCTAGATCATTTCAGGTTCATGCACTGCAATTTTGGAGAGACTGCAGTTTGACTGACAGGATGGTCCAACAAACTCACGATTTTACTTATGCAAATAACACTGCATATATAAATAGAACATATATCCGAGCTTGTACATGACTTGAAGTAGCACTCAAAAACTTGAATACTAGCATGCGTCTTTGGCTGCTATGCCCAGAATGTTACTCATTAAAGCTTTGTGCATTTTGTGGGGAGGACTACATTCTTATAACTTCATCTCACAAATTGGTGTTTGGACAAGGCCCATATGCTTGCAGAGGACCACTTAACAGATGGGACATCAAGACACAACTAACAAAATTAAATTGCAATGAAGTATTTTTATGCTCAGTGGCTGGCTGGTGCGACGCTCCAGGACCATTTCTTCTCAGGTCTCCAAGCTGAGCAAAATTCCCCTATCCTGGTGCTCTGAAAAGTAAAGACTTCCCCACTGGGACATATGGCAACAGTTTCTTGTTTGTCATACAAAGCCAGAGAAAAGAACTGGGAAAGCAGGTGGGTCCTGGAACAAATGCAGAAACATTTAGGCTCTGACTCAGTGGCAAGTTTAATTGCATTGGGCTGTTTCAGGCTGTGGCATCCCTAGTACCTCCATTCCATTCACCAGCTGACACCCTATTTCGGCTTACACCACCAGTTCTGTCCACTACATAGTCTAACATGACTCACCGGCTGGCAAAGAGGAGGTACCTCGAGCTATGCTGACTGCCAATGTCAGAGTCAGAATTAGCAAGGGAAGAATTTTAAGAGCAGGAGCTTCAAAACTGTGCGTGAAGGAGACAGTGGGAATGATGACAGAAGTGGGAACGATGTGTCATTGGACTAAACCTATCCCTTCTAGTGTTGTTAGGAGCAGCTTTTATACAGAACTTAAAATGAATGGGAGACAATAAAACTAGTAAGATGCATGGATTCTGAAGATGTCTTATGACAAAAATTTGCAAAATCTTCCAAAAATAAGAGAGTAATTTAAGCTCAAACGAAAACACAAGGACTAACTTCAGAAAGCCCTCTAGGAAAAGTTCCTACTTCTTACTGAACAGAAATACAATCAGAATTAAACACGAATACTCTGAAGAACAGAGAGAACCATCCTGAGCTACGCAGCAATGACCATATGAACTTAGAAAGCTATTCAGGGCAAGCCAGTCCTTGGGGACAGACAAAGAAAGTTCCACAGTCCTCCTCTTCTCTCTCTTAACTGTCAACATGAAGCATCTGAACAGAAAATTTATTTGGCAAGCATAAGTTTAAATTGCATTTTTATTACGTACTTTGCACTCCCTCCTACACTTCAACCTTTGCTCTTAGAATAAACTTACTTTAATCTCTTAATGCCAAGCTCATCTTGGCATTAAAAGCAACTCTTAAGCAACTCTGGCAAGAATAAGGTGTATTACTCTTTCAGAAACAACTGATCCATGTAAAGGAGAGTCTTAGTCCTATCTTGCTGCACTCACCTAGGGCAAGTGGGAGTAACTCTGGGAACTGAACTCTCTAAACGGCAAGGATCAGTTTGAGAACCTGCAACATCAGATACCAAGAAAAGTCAGGTCTCCCCTTTCAGCAAAGGAGACACAATACAACCCAGAAACCTGAGAAACCAGTTAAAAGCAGGTATTTCCATGGCCTGCTGTTACAATATAACAGGAAATTAAACTAAATGATTTATCAACTGTACATTTATTCATACGTATTTAACATGAATGTGTTTGTTTTGTTTTTATAGTTAAAGCAGTAAAATAGGTAACCTCGTCAGTTCTTTAGCTGTTCTTTACAGCTGTTTTATAGACTGACAAGTAGATTCTTCTCCAGGTTGCCACGGGCCTCTCCCATCTACCTTATGTCTCATAGTCTGACACATACCTAATTAAGCTCAAAAGTCTTGTTCTTGAAGTCATAATGTAGCTTTGAAGTTCATTGCTTTTATTTCTGTTCTGCAAAAGGGCCTCTGCTCCCCAAACTTTTCAGTCATCAAAGTGACAACAATACCCCAATTGCATGCAGCACTTTAGTTATTACACTTTGAAACACTGTACACTGTCAGTTTGTATTGTTTTCCCATAAATTATTTTTGGAGTAGAATTTGCTTTGAAAAGGCAGCTCATTTCTAGGAGCAACTTCTTGTTGCTGAAGTCAGTTGTTTTGTCCTTGTCATGCAAGCATGAAGTTCCTTTAGTGAGAAAATCATCATTTCTAAGATCTGTACCTGAGAGCTGATATTTGCAGCTGAAAAGTGAGCTTTTCCTCATCTGTCTTTACAAGCTCTGCTTGATTTTGTTAACAGATTTAGTGTGCAATTGAAAAGCAAAACGGTCTGAGCTGAACAGAAGCTCGTGTTCCCAAGTGACATCAATGCATTTCCCCACCACAAAATTTACAAAACTTAAGTATAGATGAAAGAAAGTTGGCCCAAATTGGTTTTGCAATAGAAACTGATCGCTGCCTTAAAAGCCGAGAAGCTCGTTAGCTTTCAGAACAGCTGTAGGAGCAAAACACAAGAACAAATCAAAAATCTAAAATCAAAGTGTTCTGCTAAAAGAGCTAAAGGTAGATTTTAGCTATTGAGTGGAGAAAGGTATTTCCATTTTTTCCTAATAACTAGAGAGAAAAATAAATGTTACTGGACCTGGCAATGAACAGTATCATCATTAAGAATTCCTACTAATATTAACAGGAATCACGCTGGGCACTAAATTACCAATATAGCAGAACTGACTAATTAAATATTTTATTAGATTAGTAAACAGCCGATGCATGTGAAGTTTATTGTACTGGAATATTTGGAATATCTGAAGGGATGGCAAAAGACTGCTTTGGAGGAAGGGTGAGGCAAAGATACAAATGGCAAAACTCCAATAGCAGAATTTTTATGAAAACCGTAACTCACTTTGATTGTCATCAGCTTTTGCAGAAATATTTTTCTCTTTGGAATTAAGTTTCAAGCATCTAAGACTAAGCAAAGCCAGAAAGGTAAAGCTAAAACAAGACTTAACTGTGGAAAAGTATCTCACTATATCTCACATCTCACTATAGCTAATACTGTGTCTCTTGCTGTATGAAACTTCTGTCACAATTTTGGTATTATACCATTGCAGTTTATTAAATTTAAATGCCTTGGATTTTGGAGCTGGGGCTTACCTTGGAACAACTTTCTCAGGCGATCAGTCTTAAAACCTGTTTTCCTCTTGATCTATTTTGCTGAAAGGAGTTTCAATAATTGTTTCTATCTTCTGATTACGAATGTGTTCCCAGAACTACCTTATCGAACCTCAAAGAGAGGAATAAAAACTGTATTCTGTGAGGGTGGATCTAATAACCTTGTCCCACTGCCCTTTCCTATCCTCTGCCACAGATCTTCTCTTTTTGTTCTTCACTGTTCAGTGTCATACGGTAATAGAATCACAGAATCANTTGATCTATTTTGCTGAAAGGAGTTTCAATAATTGTTTCTATCTTCTGATTACGAATGTGTTCCCAGAACTACCTTATCGAACCTCAAAGAGAGGAATAAAAACTGTATTCTGTGAGGGTGGATCTAATAACCTTGTCCCACTGCCCTTTCCTATCCTCTGCCACAGATCTTCTCTTTTTGTTCTTCACTGTTCAGTGTCATACGGTAATAGAATCACAGAATCACAGAATCACAAGGTTGGAAAGGACCTACAAGATCATCTAGTCCAACCGTCATCCTATCACCATTACTACCCACTAAGCTACTAAATCATATCTTGTAGCACCTTGTCCAGGCGCCTCTTAAAAACCGCAAGGGTCGGTGACTCCACCACCTCCCTGGTCAGGCCGTTCCAGTGCTTGACCACTCTCTGAGAGAAAAAGTTTTTCCTGATATCTAATCTAAATCTCCCCAGGCGCAACTTGTGGCCATTTCCTTGAGTCCTATCATTTGTTACCTGAAAGAAGAGGCCGACCCCCTCCTCATCACAACCTCCCTTCAGGAAGTTGTAGAGTGCAATGAGGTCTCCCCTGAGCCTCCTCTTCTCCAGACTAAACAATCCCAGCTCCCTCAGCCGCTCCTCA
>VXAL01012284.1:103681-126207 GCA_013399475.1 Chauna torquata
CCGCCGTGCGGGGGCTGGGGCAGAGTCGCGGGTCCCGCCGCAGGGGTGCGGGGTGCCGGAGCTGCGGCGCGCCCCGGACGCTGCGGGTCTGAGGCGCCTCGTGGCCCGGCGACCCGGCGGTTGCCGAGGGCTGCGAGCCCTGTAGTCCGCAGGGGACATCGCGGGGTCGGGAAGCGGAGGCTTGCGGAGTTTAATGGCTGGGGGTGTGCTCGGGGGAGCGGTGTCGACCTCCTCAATCTCCAGGATGTTTACGTGCTTATAAATACATAAGTTCTAAGTGACTCCTCCTGTAAATCTTATAGCACCGGGAAACTTCATGTGTGGAATTCTTCGGGGGGGGAGGGAATCTGTGTTGCTGTATGAATGAATGGAACAGGTAAAGGAAAGCAGTCTGAGCTCGTGTAGAGGGAGATGCTGATGGTTTGTCTTTACAAAATATTCCTCGTAAGTGGAAGAAGTAATTGGAAACTAAATGCACGAGAAGGAGCGTGTTTAGTGACTTTTCGGAAGCAGCTCAACTACATGCTCTTTCTCTTTTTTTTTCCTTCCTTCCATTTGTTTGAATGGAGGTGAGACAACCTTAGGTTAATGACACACATGAAAATGTATCTTCTAGAAAGCTGGCGAAAGCGAGCGAGTTTAAGCTGAGCTGGTTGTGATGGCATAGATGCTGGGCACAACGCGCACGGCTACCTGCATCCTGGATCGATGGCGCCACATGGCTCAGTGCCTCGTACGTGTGCACTGTAAGCTCTTACAGGCAGGTGCCGTGTATTTATTACCATTAAATGTGCAGCTTTTACAGGGTGCTGTAAAGGAAATAATAGGAGATGACAGTCTTTTTATGGCGTGATGTTGGTGTCAGGTAGTCATCTATTCATAACAGTAGTCATAAATTTAATGGCTTCCTGACGTGGTGTTGCTTTTACCGACTTTAAGTATTGCTGATACGGCATTTTGATGATAATAAAGTTACTTTTTATCAAAGCCTGGAAAACTTCCCTGTATTGAATGTGTTGCAACAGATGCTCCTGGGAAGGCAAGATGTTTTTGTAAAGCACTGTGCTTGAGCTCTGAAGCTTCTGGGGATAATCACAACGGAGGGCGGCTAACCACATGGTTTAAAAGATTTTTTTTTATAAGCAGTTAAAAATTATAGATATTTTGTTTTTTTCCGCATTAGCGGACCATGGAAAATATAGGCCCAGTTATGTATGAAGAGCCTTGATTATAGCTGGAGTATGAACTGAAGAGTTACAAAATTATACTGCACAAAGGAGAACGCACCTTTAAGTGATGACAAACAAAAAACCCAGTGCTCAAAGTCAGGTTTTTGTAACCTCTCAGCTTAAGAGTCTATCTTGATAGTAAGTTTGTAATACACAAAGAATGTGAAATGTGTTTGGTGTAATCAAATCAAATGTGGTAGAGGAGAGAATGAGGGCACAGAAGAGAAAGTGAGTGCTAATACTCTTTGGTGCGTGTGCTCAAAGGTTATGCAGGGCATTTAGTGATATACTGTACACATACCAGGTATGAAAATGTAGCTGTGCTTGGGGAAAAAAAAAATAAAAAGAATAAGTTTTCTGATTAGTAAGTAGGTTGTTTCTGCTACCTAATCCAAACCCATACTGCAACTACAGTCCTACCAGTGCAGCAGGTACTTGAAATGGGCGCTCTAGAATAATATGCCATGGTAGCACTCAGAATCGATGGATAAAGATGGGTAAGATTTGTTTTTTCACTTGCATGTTTTGGTTTTGACCACCAGTAGATACTAATATTTACGTCTAAAATGTTGTGATTGTGATTTACAATTAAGCCATTACTTTCTGTAATTATCCTGCTATAAAGTGTTACTGAAGGCAAAGGTGTGTAGCGCTGGGAGGCCAAATCCAGATAGCGTGTGTCAATGCTACTCTACTGTCTGGGTGTTCAAACAAATGGACCAAAGAAGCTTGCCTTTTTTGCAGTGAGTGTAAGTAGAAATTTCAGTTAAAGGTGAATCTGCTATCTCTAATTTTGATCTGATTAGGTCAAAATCTGTGTGTGGATTGAGCGCGAGAAGGCAGTTACTTTTGGACTCAACGTTTGGTAGAGCTAGAGGCACAGATCTGTTTGCAACTAAGACTGGTCACGTGCTAGTTAGGGACCAGCATGAAACATGCAGGATGACAGCTCCACCAGAGCCACTTGACGTACTTGTAAGAAGAAGAATCTCCTGTATGTGCCCAACTGTGTTGCAAGAGAAAAGCTTTGTTTCTTAAACAGATTTCTCTTTCTACTAGAGTACCAGTTAGCCACTGGAATGGAGAAGAACTTGTTTTCCTCTTCTGTGTATATTCCCCAACAAGATATTATGTGATAACTTGCCACTATGTTAACCTTTCCTCTGGCTGTTATCTTGTACCAACTTAACTGAAATGTTTGCTTGGAAAAACTAATGCATTTTTTGATGGGCTGCTTCTTCCACCTTCATTAAAGATTTTTTGTTGTTGTTGTTGAAAGTCAGAAGACTTTCAGTCTTTTGATGCTAGGGAAGATGCTTGGTATGAACAAGAACCTAGAACAGTCTCTGTGGATTTGGAAAGACAAATTTGCGTACCTTTTTTTGTATTTTGTTATGGACAAAAAAAAATTTTTCACTCCTTGGGAGTGAAAAGCCCAATATAAGGACTCTGTCCTCTCGCTTCTTGGAGCATCTAAGTTTGCTGCTCAGCAAAGGAAGCATCCTGTTGGCAACTGTGTCTTCTTGGATCCTTAATGAAGAGTGAGTACATGTAAATGTACCACAATTTTCCTTCCCTCTTATTGGAGGAGAGAGGGAATAAAAGTAGTTGTGTCCTTCCCACCCCTTACAGCTAAAGAGAAGTGTGGCAAGAATTACCATGAAAGCTTTAGAGGATTATATAGTGCATAATGCATCAAGGTTGCAACTTCAAGTGTTTTATTACAGTCTTGTCTCTCACCTATGTGTGTTCCTGTCTATACTCCTGTCATGTTTGTGTATCTGCTGCTTTCTTCTATCTCCAAAGTGAAGCCTTGACAAGATATCATGCTGGGCTGTGGTCTGTTTCTAGTTCTGGCACTGTCTTGCTGAATGTCTATCGACGAGTCCCTTTTTTTGATAAAATGTCAGCTCACCTGGCATTAAATTGAAGGTATTTAAATTTCTCATGAGATGAGAACGGTCCTAGGAGAGCAAAGATTCTTGGCTTTGTGTTTCCTCAGGGTAAGTTGAGTTCAGAGCATAATCTTTGCTTTCACTGCTTCCACCAGAGGGAGCAAAATTTTTGTCTGAAAATTGGCAAAAATTAGTTGAAATATTCCTGCAGTTCATTTGCCATAGAAACAGATAACCTTTTATAGAGGAGTAGCTGGCAGGGGAGATTCAAGATAAACTACCATGATTCGTGAGCATCAGATGTTTGCACAGTTGTCTGAGAAGCTCTGAATTATGGGCTGCAGAACTGGATCAGCTAAGCTAACTGTAGTGATTATCTTCTAGATAAGAAAAGAAAGAGTATAGCAGCAGCTACTAAAAGCCTAACTATGTGGAGATATGTAGATTGAATAAAATGTCGTGCTTATGATTATACACTTCATTTAGGAAGTCAAGATAAGCAGCATTTTTAACAAAAGTCACCACATTTCCTTGGTATTTCTATGCTTTTCTTTTTTTTTACACTAATTTTAGCTTTTATTTGAATAATTTGCTTATTTGTGTAGAATAGATAGAATTTTCCACTTGAGTGCCACCAAGATTCACAGAATCTGAGCTGACCTTTTTTAAGAAGAATAGACATAAAAAGCTATATGAACCATATAAACTCCCTTAATTTAGCAGTTGTAGGCAAGCCTGCTACATCTCCGCATAATTTGCGGCATACATTTCCTAGTGCAGAGAGTTTACCTGGGTTACTTTCAACACGCCCTTGATGCTGTCAGCTCCGCATAAAAGCAGTGAGCACTGACATACGTGGCATCTTCGTATTTCTCCTTGTTGCCTTCAGGGAGACTGGGCAGGATTTTTTTTCCTCATTTATACATATGAATTGTGTATTTTGTACAGGCGTATGATTGGCAAGATATATCTGCGATTTTTTGACTTTATTTGAATGCTTTGGAGATGCTCCACAGCTGGAGTTTGGGTAGAAGACCGGGGTTGGAGGTGGCATAGGGAATCGTTTTGCTTAGCAGCAGCATCTGCCTGGTTTGCCTGCAGGAAGCATCTGGACATGCGTCTGCTGTTGTGCTTCCAAAGTTTTGGCCATTAGCGATGCCTTAGTCTCCCTTGTTTTCTGCCCAGGCAACCTAACGTAGCCTCCTGAGGACTGAAATGCTTTAGTCTAATGAAAACCTTTTTGTTTAAATAAAGAGGAGAAATTTAAAAGTTTGTATAGCCATCCAGAATACAGATGGCCTAGTGTTTGTATCAAGAATTATGATACTATAAAAAAAAAAAAAGACAAAATGAAGAGTGCCCCAGGTTTTGTTCTTTCTTACCATTCATTCTTAGACCTCGTGTGTAGCTGTGAAATACGGAGCAGGATGTTATTGCTTTTTTTTTTTAACTGATGTAACCCAGGAAACTTATGAGTAACACAAGTGACTAAAAGTAGTATCGATGGGTGTGTAAAATCCAAACACTGTGGATAAGGGAGTGGTAAGACAAGAAAATTGTGCCCCTACTTCGCCCTGTACTTTCCTTATCTGCTGCTAGCAGCAGCCAGAAGAATGAAGGGCGCGTAGCAAGGCGTGATCTCCCGTGAGAATAGATGGAGGCTGCAGTGGGTGGGAGGAAGTTGAAAGAAGTGCCGTTCTGTGTGTGCTGTGCCCAGTGAAGGGATGTTTCAAATATTTTAGATTTGCTAGCAAAGTGCAGTCATGATATTTGTACCAGTTTCTTAACTTCCAATGAGCTAGTGGAAGGGAGGGCGTATGTCATCAAACGGGTCTAATCTCCTTGCAGTGACACCTTTCCTGGAATTTAGTGTTAGTGTCTAGGTGTTGACTTCACTCTCTGGGTATTGCTGGTTGAAATTGCTCTGTAATGTGAAATGTACAGAGAAGGATGGAATTGTTGGGTTAAGAGAGAAAAAATTGAGGGGAGAAAGTGGCTGTCTTCAAGAAAGGAGTGGAAACTGCAACAGAACGGGAAAAGAAAAGGCACGGCAGAAGCTGGTTGCAGTGCTGGAAAAGATGGATCGTCGATTAAGTGGGGGAAGGACGTAGTGCGAGAAAGGAATACCTCTGTTTATTTCAGGTTCATGATCACTGTTGCAAAGGTATAAAGCAGATGGTTACTTTAAATCTTTAATTTTTATGCAGGCAGTAGTGAATTTTCATTTTGATATAGCCTTGCTCACTTTGATACTGGGGATTTCTCCAGGTTTTTGTGAAGTAGTGGAAAAACTCAAACGTAGTCACAGCCCTGGGTTTCTGCAGTAAGCATCTAAAATAAACAGGCTTTACCTGAACAGCCTAGAGTTACCTGCTTTGTTTTGTCGAATTGTTTTTCCCGTCCTTAGGCAATTCACTTAGCTGGTGTATTTAAAAAAAAAAAATACTGACTTGCGTACAAGTCACTTTCTTTTTTTTTTTGCCACTCTGAAATTGCTACAAAAATACTGCGATCCTGGGATGTGGAAAAGAAATGCTGAGGTGCCCAGAGAACAGGCTAATAAAGAAAAAGCCTTAAGACATTCTGAAGGTGACTTACTAAAAGTAACTTATTAAGTAGTATTTTATGGAAGGTGAGGTTGCTACTGTGTTGCTTTCTGCTTGTTTTTGAAGAGTTACTGTTGTAAGCCTGTTGTGCTGCAGCTATACAGCTTTTTCCTCTCCGGGCTTTGGTGGGCACAGCGCTGATTTAAAAGGTGTTCAGAACACTGCTAAAACTGAAATGATTCGTCTTCAGAATTCATTAGCCTCAATATTTGTTGACTTTTAACTCCTATTTACCCGTTCCTGTTTTGACGTGATGAAGCTCTGCCATACATCCTTTGCAGCCTTAATTATGGCACGTCTTCATTGCGTTTCATGTATTGACTGATGTGCACTTTTCATGAGTGTTGCGCAGCTTTTTGCTCATTTCCCAAGCTCATTTCAAATGAACATGGGAGTTTAGGCTGTGGGCTTTTTTCTCTCGGAAGGTGGGAAAAACTACTTGTAGCCAGTTGAAAGCCTGTTTACTTAATGTCTGCATCTGTACAGTATTTATTTTAAAAAGCATGTTCATGCAGTTCTTCAGTATGGATATTTCCCTTTCCTTTACCTTGGGAAGTAGTTTAAGCTTTAACTTCAGGTGTAATCGTTTCATATTTTAGCATTCATTGAGGTGAACAGAGCTGTTTGGCTATTTCAATTTGTCTACTTATTTTAAATGTTGTTTCCAGCAGCTAAGCCATCCTTGCGAAGGATCCATACCTCTGCCTTCTGTTCTGGAACAATATATCCAAAGAGGAAGGAGCTATTCTGGGTTGGCTGTAATAGTTCAATTTTACTGCTGTAGCTGGGATTTGGAGTTTCCGTTTACTTCTAGTTAAAGTGGCCTAAGCTAGAGAAGAAAGTGTTCCTGTTCTGAAACATAGCTTGTGGTTGTATAACTGCGGTGCTATATTCTGTATGTTGATGCTTCCTCTGTAGCTAATTCCTAATCTTTCTGACCTGCCTTCTGTCTGAGCAATGCTCTTGATTTTACTGTTTCCTGCCTATCGTTTAAAAACAAACCAGAAACAACTGAGCACATCACTCAAGGTGGGCTGACAATCCAGAGTAGGATGCACTGGCAAGCTGGAAGGAAGGTGAGGCAGCAGGAATCTGCAGGAATTATTAGAAGCCCAGCGCTGGCTACCAGATGAGAAGGCCTAGCCTTTGAGTATGTTAATAAATGCTTGTCTGTAATGGGGATGAATATAAGAAGTTAGAGAAAATATTTTAATATGGAGGCATAATCCCAAATGTTACTATACTATTTTACAAGGAAATGGAACTAATTTGAAAAGCAGTAACAACTGTAAGTAGTGTCCATTACTTGTGCAGGTTGTAGTGCGTATTGCAGAAGTTTACAGGGCTACTCTGGTGCCTGGAGGCATTGTGGGTGGCTGACTTCCTCATATCTAATGTAAATCTTCATTTGTGGGGAAGAAATTATTTGCTGTGAGGGTGCTGAGGCACTGGAACAGGTTGCCCAAAGAACCTGTGGATGCCCCATCCCTGGAGGTGTTCAAGGCCAGGCTGGATGGGGCTTTGAGCGACCTGGTCTAGTGGGTGGCATCCCTGCCCATGGCAGGGGGGTTGGAACTGGATGGGCTTTAAGGTCCCTTCCAACCCAAACCATTCTATGATTCTAAATGATTCCTGAACTGGGAAGAGCAGAAGGCATATAGCGATGAAGAACAGACTCTTTGAGGTGAACAGTAGTCATTTAAGGGAGAGAGCAGTGAAGTCTTTTTTTTTTTTTTTAATGGAGAACATTGAGAAGCTGACTTAGGTTTTAGACATGGGGAAAGTTTGTTTTACTTGCTAAATAAAGGGACTGCTGCTGTAGCTGGATTTCTGCAGGCTTTATAAACAAGAGGGTTACTTTCTAAGTTTTTGTTGCTTCTTTTAAGATGCATTTCGGTGTCAGTTTCTACCATAGCAGAATACAGTAGTACTGTTAACCAGAAGCAGACACTTTCACCATTATATTTGAATACTAGATATATTTGATGCTCCCATAGATGTCAGTTATTTTTGCTTTCTTTTTAAATGACTAGAAAAGTTCTAATAAACTCAACGTTTTTACCAAATTTCAGGCACTAAGTGTTTAATACTCTGAGCATTAAATAAAAGCTTGTCATTCAAATACACACTTGAATGTCGTGTATGTTGCCGATAGTCCTGTGACAGAAGAGATTCTGAGGTTAGTCACGATCTGCATGTGCGCTGCATGCGTGTGATAAAAAGGCACACTTCTGAAAATTCAGTAGTTGAATTGTGGTCTTTGTTTGGAACCACATTTTGTCAACATAATCCCAGACTGTTGTGTTTTGATGGTGTAAACCTTTTTTCCTTGGTAGTCTGAGTTCTGCAGTCTTTAACTGGCCAAACCAGTTTTTGCTCAACAGAAGCAAATGTGTTAAGTTGTTATTGTTTTGAGGGGGAGAAGCGGAGGGGGAAAAAAAAAAAAGCATTCTTATTCCAATTTCCATCTTTGAAGCAAACTTGCTTCCTAGATATTGGCTATCGTTGTGAATAATATCTATTCAAAGCTCAGTATCTATGATGCTGCATCCTTACAAGCTGACCAGAAAGAATACTCTTCAGCTGTTGTCTTCCTGTCCTTGATGAATGAGTGTTGGTTGTTTTCACTGTAAAATGCATACATTGATGTTTTATTGTAAGCTTTTAGTCATACAGCTTTTCATACCTTAATCGTGAGTAATGATTTAGTAAGCACTGTTTTAAAAAGCTGATTGGATTTGATGCTCGTTTATTGCACAAACCAGATTACTAGGGCCTCCATCATGTTATTCATGATGTTCTACAACATACTTAATTATAAGCTAGAAATCAAAAGTTACTACTGGACATAGATATGACATATGTTAATAATAGTATTTCTGTCTTTGTTTTGGACTAAAATCGACTTGGAAAGACAGCATTCAGAATCTGAGTAAGTCATTATAGCACCCATAAGTTGGTATGAAGATGAAGTATGTTAGCGCAACATTGAGAAGCATTTGCTGGTATTGTTGAAGGCAGCTAACAACGGTTAGAGTACAGACTTGAGGCAAGTTGCTGCTGTTAGAGGAGTAGTGCTTGGAAGTCCAGTCTGAAAATGGCTGTCCCTTCACATTGGGTAGTGTGTAAACGTAGAGTAGCTCAATCCTTGCCCCAAAGAACACAGTGTCTTAACGTTTCCCATGCTGATACTACCCAAAATAACCACTGCTGCTTATCCTTCGTTTCCTCATATTTCACCCATCAGGTAAGGTTGAGACTTCAGGGCAGAGTGCTAATTACTTATACTAAGCATCTTCCATGATGAAGATTTTGTGGACCAAAAGTGCACTTGAAAGCACTGTCACAAGATTTGTGACCCTTGAATTTAAAGATGAATGCCTGTTTCTTCCTGTCAGTTAGAGAAGAAATGTTCTCTGAATTGAGCTCTCAAATATCTTTCACCTTAATCAGATGCCTGCGCCCATTTCTCTGGAATTCCTTCTGACTTTTCCAAAGGAATTGAAGAAAATTACCAAATGCTTTGATTTAGATTCTTGTCATAGGGTTTCTTTTTTTTTTTTGTGAGGGGCAGTTAAAAAATTGATTGCTTTCAAATAAAAATTGTTCTCACTGTGTTTCGTAGTGGTTTGGCAATAGGCAATTACAGGGTAATCATAGAAGTACAAGCTGTATATTGCTTTTCTTTTATACTGGATGAAGGTTAGAAATTGGACAGAAGATGATCCATCTGTACTGCTCGGTGGTTGCTGTGGAGAAGCATCAGCTCTCCTGTGCTATAAGTAGCTTTTTGGGAACATCTGTAGATGTTTTTAAGTCTTCAGCTCACTGCTTTGGTGGCAAGGGAAATGGCTTTTAACTGGCAACAAGAACAAGCTAATGCTGACACTTGAGAAACAAGGCATAACTGATGTTTCACTAATTACAGTAAGGTTTGGCAATTTATGACAAGTTTGTGTCACCAAATATGATGCTTGGAGGGGTTTGTGTTTACAATGTTACTGCTAATAAAATTTACAAAAAATCAAAGCCTGAGCTTGATGGTCAGTGCTTCTTTTTACAGAAAATATACATTATTTTTGTCTTAATTTGCTAGCTCTTGCAAGAGCTCTTTTCAAAGTTGTTTTTGTAGTTTGTATTCTAAAATGTTTTGGCTTTTCTCTCCAATAACCATGGTTGTTGAAAAGATAGGATAAAAGGGAATGATGCTCAATGCACCTTGCTCACTAGCCCTGTAGGACAATGTGGGAGGCATGTACGATAACTTTGTTTCTGTGGTGGAGTGGGGAACCAAAAAATGGCTGTAGACAGGGAGACAAGAAGTAATGCTGGCATCTTGCAGCTCAGAAAAAGTCAATTCCATGGAAGAAATGTCCCACTGTGTGGCAGAAGGGGGAAAAATAAGAACTAAATTGCCTTTGGTTTTTCAAATGAACAATTGGGGGGGGCCGGGAGAGAATCAGCTTTAATTGATCAAAAATGTGTTCTTGAGGCCATAGGTATGCACTGCAGCTTACAGGTTTGAACCTTTTTTTAACCTTGTTCTGATCAGAGAAGACTTCTTAAAAATAAGAACTCTTTGAGAACTTTCAAAGAGTTTGTGTGGATCATTGGCAGAGAGAAAGTAAAGTGCAAATTCCCTGAATCTTAATTTGGCACTCCCCCCACCAGACCACCTTTTGTAAGGTACTTTATTGTGCATGTTAGACAACTGAGCGCATCTCAGTGCCTTGCAAGAGCTAGTAAGCAGAACTTTATGCAACAATATTGCTGCTTCTCCATGGAATGTAGGCTGTATGAGCCGCTGTGATTCATTTATGCCATCCAGTTAGGAATTATCTGTATCAGTAACATTCCCTTGCTGCTGCTTTGGCTGCTCTTCTGAATGAGGCGAATGCCTTCTGTGCTGTGAAGGGAGGGTTTGGCTGCGACACTTGGCTTTTGATATTAAAATATAGCTGATGTGAAGAGGAAGTTAGGCCTAAAATCTTAATTAGTACATAAAAATTGTACAGCAGTATATCAAAAATGAGTTTCATAAGAGAAATAATCTTTTGTATTTCATTTTAATGTGGACTTAAAAAAAATTTTTTTTATTGGCTTATTAAAGATGCTGCCTATGTCGAAAGGTTGGAGATTTCTAGCTGTTCAAACCAAATGTTTTGCCAAAACTCTCTCTGTGATGAAAATCCCTCTGAGCACTCAGCGACCTTTCTCCTTTTTTTTACATAAAGAATTGATCTCTCAAACTCTTTTTCATGAGAAACCCTTTTTTTTACAAATGCATGTCATAAATTGCATTTAAACTTTTAAAAGGCTAAAATTAATGTTTTTAAAAAAAGTTTTATCATGAACTTTCTATTGACTTTTTTGCACAGTATATGCAAGTGGGAAATCTGTTGTACAGATAGTTTAAAACAGTTAATAGTATAATGGATTGCCTAGAGCAGCTAAGTAAAAATAGCCCAAACACTGAAACTGTGAATTTGTACTGATGTTTTACTGTTACATGTGGCACAAAACGTGCTTGTCAGCTGCGTTGGCTATACGACTGGTCTTGCACCAAAGCAGTGGGTTTATCTTTAAATTGCTAGAGTACATACAGCAGGTTTTGTAACAGCATAGTGTGTCAAAGTGGTATTTAACATGCACCTACATTAGTCGTTGCTGAATGATCGCTGTTGATAATTTGCATTGTCATTGTAAGGTGTGTTTATTCTTGCTTCTGTGTGCACATAAAGAGCAGTACATAATGGAAAGTTATATGGGACTTCTGGTGTTATTGTCATTATAAGCTGAGCTGTTGGTATGACCTGTAACCTGAGGAGGCCAAAAATTTATTTTTCTTTTCTTATAAACTTGCTAAATTACAACTATTTGGGGTGAAACTTGCCATTCCATGCGTTGGATCAGATTTTTTCACACTTAGGAAGTCTCAGCTTCAAGTGGATCAAGGTTTTATTTCCTCCATAAAACTAGACCTGCTTATAGGAACAGCTTTTATGACTTCGGGGAGACAAGTTAGAATTTAGTTTGAGGAATGAATCGTGCTGCTTTCATGAATGTGTCATCTTTGTTCTTTGTGGGTGTTCTGCTCAAGTCTGACCAAGTCACAAGGTGTTTAAAAGTTTTATTTTGCCCATGCTCAAAATGTTATAAGAGTTTGACGTAAGTTTTCAGGAGGTACGCCAATATATCACTCCCAGATGTTGAGGTTACTGTAAGTAACATGTACCAACTAAATAGCTGTTCTGGCTATGCATGTGCTTTCTGTGGAAGCTTTCATCATGATGATGTCCAGCTTTGTCGTCATACTTACCTCCTTGTTTGCTCTGAGTGGCTGTTCTGTTTGTCTTCCAGCAAGCTGGATGACTTCTGTGCTCTATTCCGAGGCAAGTTGTGTATCTGCAGATCTTTACATGTCTCAGTGTGGAGCTCTTGCTGAAGTTTGGTGCCGGGTAAAGATGGGAGATGTAATTAAGAAAAGGCTGAATGTTAAATTTTTGGCTTTGTTTGGTTTAGCAAGAACTGCAGTGCAGTAGGAGTTTATCTGTAGAAAGACGTTGTTGGCATTGAGGACCCAACATTGATGCTATAATAATTTTGGGAAATTCTGCTTTTGCCTGGGTCTAGTCCATAGACTAAATGTCCACTTTCCTTTGGAACATGTCTTCTGGTTCAATTTAGCTTAAAAAAAAAAAACACCCTCATTTGTGTATTTGGACGCTACTGTACAACACGTGCCAAAGCAACTTTAAGTGAGGATGGTTGGGAGAGTTGCTTCAGAAGCCCTCCTGATCTGCACTAAAGCGCTGTGTAGATGCTGGAATTTGAAGTGAATGGGATGGGATTTGGAAGCCCAGAGTCCCTATTTCTCTTTTTAGCTCCTGTAGTATCAGCAAGGGATTAGTCTTATTTCCACGTGGAAATGGGTAGGTACTTTTGATAGCTGGAGCAGTAGAAATCTGTGCTTTGGGTTGAAGCAATAACCAGTAATCGCAAACAGATGAGCATTGACTTTGTGGTAGAAATGCTGTGTTTTGTTTCTCTTTAAAATGTAAGAAATCAGATATTCAAAGTGTACACTAAGTGAATATTTAGCCTATGATAGTGTATGCTTAGAAGTCAGGAAAATCATCAGATGAAGATTATCAACATGACTGTATTACAGCCCAGCAGCGGTCACAAACTCTCTTCCACACGAGCTCCTTTCCACGTTCAGAATGCGAGTCACTCTCTGGCTGTTTTTCACCTTTGTCTACCGCGGAGTTTTAGTGATCTGGAGAAATAATATAATGAAACTGTCATAGTGATGACTTCCAATTTTGCTTGCATTTTGAGGTACTTCGGGCCTTATTTAAAGGAATGCTGAATATTCATAAGAGCAGCTGAAGTTATGTTTTTCAAAGCACAGCTCCAATTAAAGTTCTGTTAATAGTACTGACTAAAAAAATAGGCACTGTGTGTCTGAAATTGGGCAACCAAAATTGGTGGTCATTTATTTTACTTCGGGCTTTTGTTATTTTATATATTCTTCCCATGCTGTGGTCAGATCCCCATAAACATGTCTATGAGGAAATGTAGGGTTTTGTATTCAGCGTAGGATGCACATGGTAGGTATTTAATGGGTCGTAGGATGAGGGCAAAAACTGGGCAGTTGTCCATTTGCTGAATGAAGCAGAAATCCTGCTGGTGGAGAGCAGAATAAAGCAGCAGAATATTACCAGAAGTCTAAAGGCTAAACTGGAGGTATGCAGCATTCAACTCTTAACTTCTGCACAGTTTCATTTTCCAAATGTGCATTTAAAGCTTTGGGGGCATTTGATACGCGATGCAAGTCTGCAAAACCACTGGGGCTTTGTAATCCGCATTTCTGTGCACCGTGAGGCAAGTGTGAGGGCTGGACTGGTAGGAGTAGGGGAGGAACACAAGGCGGGGTGTGAACGTTGTGGTGATGTCCTTTATGCGTCCAAGTGTGCGTATGTCTGCGCGCTTTGGGGAAGAACAGTTTAAAAATACACACTGGTAGTTTTGGAGTCACTTGTGAGGAAGGCTTTCAGAACAAGATTGTGTGGCTTGAGTCACTTAGTTGTGTGTTTAAAAGACCAACGTGAATTGGCATCCTCAAAGGTTTTTGTTCTGTTTTGCATGTTTTGTCTGAGACTTTTCCACCTTCCTAAACCTACAGGCTCAGCCTGAATTGTGAAATTCAGGGTATGTTGTTTAGCTTGTCTACTCCTATGGAGAAGATGATACAGGTCAGAGAAGCCAAGCACTTCTTCCCCTTGCTGTGGCAATCGTAGGAGCCAGGTGATGACTCTTCTTCTTCCCAAGGTCTTGCTACCTTGCTATCAGAGGTAATCTGAAAAAGAAGAGCACTGTGAGATGCCAAATTGGCAAATGGTCTGTAAAGCCACCAACGCGGTGATTTCTGGGTGTTGAGTAAATCCAGCAATGCTAACTTGTTCACTGTGCCATCAGTTATGGACAGGTATTTGTGCCCGCTTCTTCCCTCTGCCTCTTCTCCTCAGTTTCATTCCATGTTTGTCCCAATTTTCTTCTGTCTCCTTCCCCATCCTAACCCACCTGGGGTGTGAGTTCTTGGGGTCAGAAACAGATGATTGCTCTGTTACACAAGTAACATGATTTCTATAATAAATATTCAAAACAAATGTCAATACTGAATTCACAGTTAATTACTTTGGTTTTATTTTTTCTTCCTTGCTCTCTTTTAAAACATCATCAGTTTGTTTCTCTTTCAGTGGTTCATTAAACCTGACTGTTTTGTATGAAACTTTTCCACTGAATCCACAGACTCATCCCAAGTTATAAATCTTGTTCTGTTTCATTTGCATCATTGCGTATAATGGAGAGAAAACAGGTCAAGTTGTGCCCTGAAAGGATATCTCCTCGTTCATTTAGGATTTTTCAGATACTCCCACATTTACATTATACTTTTAACAGTAAGAGAACAGATGGCAAAGTGTACGTGATGGTTTAGTTTAGGGAACCTGCTCCTGTTAAAAAGTGCAGCCCTGTGTTCCCAGCTTCTTTCCCTGCTAGCACTTAATGCTTGTGTAACTTGTTTTTTAGAGTAGTACAGAAAAAGGGGAATTATCCTTGAATTTGCTAATGGGGAATCTACAGAACTGTTAAAAAGATGAGTTCTGTAGGTAGTTGGTGTCATTTAATTTCTACTTTGTATATGTCCGTGTTGGCACACTCTTGCATCTGTACCTGTTACTGCTTGAAGCCTGGCAGAAAAACGATGAAGGAACGGGCTAGCTGACTACGGTGCTAGAGGTGCTCACTGTGTTGCTGCAAGCATCGATATTAGGCCTGCAGTCAGGAACATAAAGATAGTGGTGTTATACCCTGTGGTACTGAGTGTATATTTTAGCTCAGTGACATCAAACAGGCTAAAACTCTGTCGTGCTAAGGGCGAGTCAAGCATACTGTATGTGAAAATGCGCTTATGGTCTAAAGCAGTGGTCCCCAGTGGCTTGTGAAGACTTGGGATGCTGCTGTTAGACACAGAAAATTGTTAAGCAGTTTTCTGTGGAAGAGAAAATCTGTGGTGTGGGAAATACTCTTTTCGAAATCAAGGAATTCATCTAGCTTTTTGTGGCTTGGGCCAGTTTTGGAAGCAGTTGCTATATTTCAGGAAATTATTTCTTTGTCATGTGTTCTTACCCTTAAATTATTTCAGGCAACAGTCAGAATAATTCTTATTACTCACTGGTTTGGTATATTTAATTCTGCTTTTGCTTTCAGTGCCCTAACATCTTTAAATATTTAATATATAGGAGACTTTCTGTATTCTAGAATAAATGGCCTGAAGGGAGGAGGAATTTCTGCACCACTCAAATGTAGGGGAAGAAAATCCGGTGTGTACCCTTGCAGTGCATCCGCTAGTGTACGCTGAAGCACACTGCCTTGAGCCTTCCTTCTGCCTAGGCCGTGGAAGTGGTCTGCCAGTGATGTGTGTACCCGATGTGCATTTCTAAGTTCTGCTCACTTAAAAAAAAAAAAAAAAAAACCACCATAAAAAAACACAGAAATAAAAACCAAACTCAGATCTTTGCATTGTTGGGAGAGTATAAATGATTCCATGGTTGACAGAAGGGTGATTTGGTATACGTAAAACTTACAGGAAAATATTTAAAAGCTGTAACTTTTTTTTGATAGATGCACAGGTTGCCTCTACAGATTTTTTTTTTAATCTTTTCTTCTTTGTAGCTGCTCATGGGAGCACTGGTTTGTGCTTTGGTGGGGGGGGATGGTTCTTGGGAGGAGCTCTGAAGTTGACATGCTGTGATAAGAGCCATGGGAGAGCCAGAAGTTCTGCAAATTGCTAATCATTTGTGGATATTTTTGTTAGTTAATTTTTAATACACAAGTTTGTGAGAATTTTTTTTTCTTTTTTATACAGGTCAACTTTGTAGTGTGCCAACTGTTTGCCTTGCTTGCGGCTATTTGGTTTCGAACATACCTTCATTCAAGCAAAACTAGCCCATTTATAAGACATGTTGTTGCAACCCTTTTGGGCCTTTATCTTGCACTTTTTTGTTTTGGATGGTAAGTTGCACTTGATTTCACTTTTCAGGGATTTGTAAATTTTTCATTTCTTGTTTGCAGCTTTCATATGAAGAACCTTATTACCTGTGGTTTTTAGCTGCTGCAAATGTACAGAAAGTGTCTTAAATTTTCTGATGCAATGAACAAATTTTGAAAGATCTTCCATTCGTGAGCTGATAACTAACGTACTCTCTTCCTGTGGTTTGAGAGGATGGAACAGGTGCAGTTGGTTTAACAAGTACCAGATTTTCTGTAAACTTGCTTGGAAAGTATTCTCTTGAGGCACCGCACAGATGTGATGACTAAGATAATTTCTCCTAAATATTCTCTGCATGAGCTAACTCACTTTGTCCTTTTCTGAATATTGAATATAATCTAACTTTCTGTAGGAAGAGTGACCAGAACTGCAGTACTGATGATGTTCCTAGTAGTACCAAACACGTGGAAAGGAGCTGGCCTTGGTTTGAGAGTTTTGTGTGTGCATTTTTTTCCTTTTATGTTTTATAGGAAGGGTACATTTTGTTTAAAAGTGTAAGTTTTCTGTGATTGCTGCTTTCACATCTTGATCTTTGCACAGCGTAACAAGACAGAATGACAGTAGGGCTTATAAAAGGGGATGCTTTTAGTTTGGTGACTTTTTTTTTCCATTCAAAATCATGAAGTGGCTCTCATCTTCCCAAGCTGGTTTAAGATGAATTAAGAACCAGTTTAGTTTTATTGCACAGTAAACAAAGTGCTTTTTCAATTTTAAGTGTTTAGGGGACTTAGATTTACACTGACTTTTGTAAAGTGTTGCTGAACTAAGGGGAATGAATTCTTTCCCTCAAGCTGGAGTGCAGGTGCAGGTGGGAAGATGCACATAGCGTGTGCACATGTGTGTCTGTGCACACGCAGAGTACATACAGATAAATCCTGAGTTCCAAACCACAGATTTGGCCTCTATGTTGGCGTGTTGCAGAGGCTTCCCGATGTTAGTTGGTAGGTGATACTTTTAAATTTAGGAAAAGAAAAATCCGTAACTTTTATTCTTTGGATGTACATATACAATTTACTTGTGTATATATAAATGCGTATCTCCCATGCATTTATTAAACTTTTGGCCCTGGTATTCTGCTTGGAGACAATGATCCGATGTCAACGACTTACAGTCCTAGCACGAAATGAGGAGAATGATACAGGAGATGTGATAATGTGTGTGGTTTTCATGAGAGCTGTGTAAGCTTTAGAAGCACATTCTGTATCCATTACTTTGGAAACAGAAATCATTAACTGCAGCTTGGAATGAAGTGTTACCATACATTTGTATCTGAAAGTTCTGGATGGGAGACTTAAGAGAGAAAGAACCTCTACTCCCAACAGACATAAATAAAGATTTGTGGAAGCCTCTCATTGGCAGTACACCTTAAAAAAGAAATCACAGACAAATCTTATACCATGTGGAAATCCAGATTATTCTGGTTTGCTCTGGATCATACTTAAAGCAATTATTTTAGCTATGAATTTCTGTTCTGCTAAATAGTTTTTTTTTCTTATAATCTTGGACCAAAAAGCATTTTTGAAAATGCAGAAAAGAACATAGTTTATGTGAAATATTATAAGTACCTGTTCTTTAAAAACCTGATACTTCTGTTTTGCTTGTGCCAATTCTTTTTCCTATTGGTGAAGTGTATATGGTGCAAGCATGTTTTTGAGGGTTTTATGGTTTTTGTTTTTTTTGGCAATGCTTGTGATGGTGATGTGGGACAGGAAGAAAAGGGATAATTCCCTTAGGATAATAGCCAATAGCATAAAAGGCCTGATTACCCTTTGTGTGTAGCTAAGCTTCAGTACTATCATACTGTATTTAGATGCATCTCTTATGATTGATCTCAGATTCAAAAAATTAAATTGCTACTGTTAACAAGTCTTATACTGAAAGAAATACTTATTTTCAGAGACTGTAATCTTGACCTGGTATTCCACATCAATCTGAGTTTTTTCAGACTTTGTTATTGTAATATGTCCCTCTCTCTGTTTAAAAAGTAACCTTCCTAAACTGAATTTTTTTCGTTTCACTGATACCTGTCTTTGCTACACAGAGTTGCTAATATGTGGCTGATATGAAAAGAAAAAGTGATTTTTTTTTTTAATTGACATTTGCTTATATTAAATGTGCATTTGAATTTTAGGTAGTTGTAACTTAGATGAGACTAGCTATCAGTGAAGCATGGCAGGAAGTGCAGATTGGATCTTATCTTCCATAAAAAGTAATAATTTTCAAGGTTAGTTAATATCAAGGTGAATTGTTTTCCCTCAGTTCCTCATGTTTAGACTTTGCAGAATTTTAGTTGGATAGAACTAGGTTTCTTGTTGAATGGCTTTGAAGACATTTCCATGTGAATGGATGAAGAGTGAAATTAGGAACTTGCTGATAAGCTGGAAAAAAAAACCAAAAACAAACAGTATCAGCATAACAGAATATTAGCTGCTTTTTAGGTTGCTTTTCATGGGAAAAATGGCCAAACTAGATCTTTGTGTCACTTGAACACAAGTAAATATGTTACTGAGGCACTTAGAGCACCTAAGTGAGAGAGAGAATCAACCTACTGAAGACCACATGCATTTCCACGTCATGGGCAACGATTTGCCACCAGTGCTCTACTAGCTCCTTTAAAATATATATNCAGCTATTGACTGCCTGAGGCAAAAAGACTGACTGGACAGAGTTACCATGTCTATTGCCTGGGATATCTTCCCATATAATAATATTTTGGATATCAAGATATTGTTGGCCTTATCTGAGATTTGTTGTTGCAAATAGGTGAAAAGACACCACAAAACATTCATGTTATTTACACATGAAACAATACCAGGTGAAAGTGTTATGAGACCTATTCTTTGTATTTTAGGGATTGTTAACTTTTGTTATATTCTTGTTTATCAGCTGGAGAATTCTAGTTAAGTCTGTAGTCTTTGTTCATTATTGCTGTTCTTGCTATGCTAAAGGGGGAAGCTGTCAACAGAAGGGAGGGTTGCAGAAAACCTAAACAGAACAAATTTTTTTTGGAAGAAGTAATGGAATTTAGTTAGAATTTGAAAAGCCTTTTTAATTTCGCATTAAATAAATGTATGTAATTTATTGTCATTAATGAAAATGCCTTAAGTGATTATTTTTTTGCTCCTAGGTATGCCTTACATTTTGTTATACAAAGTGGAATTTCCTACTATATCATGATCATCATAGGAGTGGAAAATATGCACAAGTAAGTTTCTATTCTTTAAAATAAATAAATAAAATCCGTTTAAAGAATGTTACTGTTTAGCTTTCTTGTAACTGTGCATATATGCCATGCTTGTGGTTGTGTCAGAATATCCAGATCTTTCAATATTTGAATTCTGCTAACTGTAGCTTTATTTCTAGGAGAGGAAACTGTTTATCTGGGTATTTTTGCGTCCATTTTTGAATGTCTAAAGCTTGTTACAACTGGTAGTATCCCACTTGTCTTGTCTTCTCATCATTCTGATTTTTTTACCGTTACTTAATAATTCTAGGTGTCTTACAAATATGAGTTAACTATACAAATGCAGTTTGATAACATCTAATGCTAGTAGAAGGAAGATGTCGGAAGGGAAACGAATGTGTGAGAATAATATTCCGTTTTTAAGGTACTAAGTGTTTGCTATTCCCTCTTCTTTGTTTTGTAAGAAACACGGTGTGAATGCTGTCTGAAGGTAAAAAATACTGTCATAAAGTTACATTTACAGGGCATTACTTTAGGTTTGCATGAACGCATGATTTGATTAGCAGTATCTGAATCTATCCAATATAACTTGTTTCTTTTTCTGATCATTCTTAAAACGAGGAAATGCATGTCTCTTATTACTGTATGCATATGTTTTAATATTCCACTAGTCTAGAGATCAGAACCAAATCAGGTTTCCACTGAGTTAATTCCTGCATAAATGTTTAGTAAAATAGCAAAACTGTACTTGAACAGGTTCCTGACGTGTAGGAAGCTGTCAGGAAAGATGCTGGTAAAAGAGCCAGAAAGGAAAATTGCTTTACGCAGAAATTGCAAAGCCAGGGTGACACTAGTTCATGATCCTGTCTATTAGAACACACTACTTCTTTGTACTGTTACTGAACATAATTCTATTCTTTGTTTTGAAACATACCACGTTAGGCTCTTATTTTCAGGATTGTCTACAAAAGCTGACATAATCAAGCAACTACAGATGTGAGAGAATATTAGTTGATTGGATGGTTGGTTTATTCCCTAATAGTTGCTTTGGTAAGAATTTGTTTTAAAACAACTAGTTCATATTGGTTTCTCTTCAGGAGTGTAAATTAGAAGTTATGTAGCTTAATATTCTAAAAGAAATTATGAATACAGTTAAATGCTGCAAAGGGAGGTACCAGGCAGGTGTATTTGGGTCTTTGTCATAACAAATTATGTAGACTTCTTGTTCTTAAAAGAAAAAAAAAAAAAAAATCTAGTGGTCATTTGCTTCCCTAGTAGTGAGAGGCAGGTAGGCATGCATGCATTTAATGTTCCTGCATTGGAGCATGGGAACCAGCTAGCTCCTGATTCTCCTAATTCATACCAGCTGGTTTAACTCCATGGCCTGATCTGCTGAAATGTTTGTGCTATGCACAACTGTGTATGCATGTTCTCTGTTATTCCTAGTTGCTGTTCATGGGAGAAGGTAAAACCTGGATTTGACTACCAGGCTTATGTCGCTGTATCACAGTGCGAGTTAACGTACTTTGGATAAAAGTAGAAAGCTCTTTCAGTGGAGGAAAAAAACCTAACAATTGGAGCAATTCTATTTACAAAGCTGTTACTTCAGGTTGTATGCATCACTTGTTACAAGTAGGTTAAAACAAGCTCTACTGTACAGAATGGAAAGAAAAACAAGTTTTAAGCAAATAACATACTTTTCTAGTCAGCATGAAAGTTAAGCTTTATTCAAACAGCAATATTTTTGTTTTGAGTAAGTATTCAATGAATTTTTCACCGACCTTATTTTAGTGATACTATTTAATGAATTTGGTTCAAGTGGAAAGGATAACAACACGCTGCATAGTTATTTGCAAAATAAAATATGAAGACTACAGTGAACAATAAGTCTAAAAACTGCATGTAGAGTATGAGATTGGTGAGAATACTAGAGTGTCATTAAAAACAGGAGTTGAAACTAAACCTGAAATATAGTTAGCCTGGTGTTTAGTGGTTTTTATAAGTTATGCCTTTCAGCTGATTTCTGCTGATACAGCAATGAGAACCGAAATTTTGAACATCTGGGAGTCTAGACAGACAATAGTTCTGCTGCTAGCTGTTCTTTGGCAGCAGCAGAAAAAATCAACTTTAGCTTCATGTATCCAAAAAACTGTATCTGTGTTCATGCTGTTAAATAAATAAGAAATAAAAATAGGGCCAGGAAGCAAGCTTGAGTGTTGGACTGTGGACAGTATCTGTTTGGTACAGTTTTGGCTTCTATCAGCTAGTGCTAAGACAATGCTTAGGTGCTGTCTGGGAAGCTCCAAGAGCCATTCCTAAGAGGTGAGGGAGAAGACCTTGTACAGTCTTTTCTGTCAATTGTCACAATATCTCAGGAGGAGTAATGTTTCTTGGTGTCCCCATATGCCTGTACCTTTTACAGAAGGAACGTACCCTGTAGTCTTAGTTTTCTGCTATGAAAATGCTGCTCTGAAAGCTTTCCATGTGGCACTCTGGTTCTCCAGTCCTGAGGCCAGGTGGTATGGCCCCTGCCCATGTCACATACACACTGGTGTGTGTGTGTGTGTGTGTGTGTGTATATATGTATGTACAGCTATTGAGGTTACTTATTCGTATATGCTGCATAGTTCAAGTTCGGGGATTTACTTCATAGGTGGTAGAAGGGCCCACTGCCTGGCAGGCTTAGTTAGAGGTTACCTGCATTGTTCATAGTCTTCTTAAACTTAGAGACCATAAAATATCAAATACCTGTACATAATGTAAATATGAATTCGGGTGATGTTGTATTGAAAAAGCACATGCATATTGTACAAAATATTTTTGCCTGTGGTTATCCAAATTAATTCCCTGAAGTAAGTTTGCCTCTTCTTCCCCTGCCTGCTCCCTGCAGATGAGTATATGGATTGGGAAAACAATTATCCCTGTCCTTTTGCTGCTTATCCCTGCCCCACCTCTTAACAGTACCTTATTCTCTCCAGCCTCTCTAAAAATTCATTT
>VXAL01012284.1:130480-164099 GCA_013399475.1 Chauna torquata
ATTTAAAATCAGTCCTGTTAAACCTCATAAATCTGCTAATGTAAAACCAAGCAATAGGTGTGCTTTTGGTGTCTGAGATGTTGTGCATTATGCTCAAAGTTGCAGGGTGATGGTTTTCTTGTTCCAGAAGTCTAGCATTGAACTACTAAAACTTAAGGGAGTAATTTTTGGCTTTAGAAAACAAAATTTGCTTAGCTGTTTTCTGTCACATTTAGGCTGTAAAAAGAAAACTTATGAAAGACCTAGAGACCTGAGATAACTATTAGTGGTAAATATTTAATGAGTTGAGGTGTGTGTGCACAGAACTAAAATTTTTTTAGATACTTTTGTTTCCCAGAGTTTCGTAAAGTCTCTAGGTTTCAAACATTTTACTAATTATCACATGGAGCAATCCTATGCGTCTTCTGTGAAATACCTTTCACAGTCATGCATAATACTTTCCATTTGGGACTGTATGTCACTTCTGTATAACAGTGGTGATTGCTTATTTGGAAGACTTTTTAAAAAGGCATTTAATATATCTTAGTTGTTTCTTAGTTCTTTTTTTAGAAGTTAAAGAAGAGAAGCCACCACAGTGTCGTTGTTTTCAGCTGACTTCAGTAGGCTAAGTGTCAGTCAAATACCCTGTAGAAGTTCATCAAGTACTGGCTGCGGGTTAAAGACTAGCGTTTTGAACTCCTAATGTTTATAGATTAAATCTCTGGCAAAACATTGTGATGAAGGGATTACAAAATACCATCAGTGTCCACCAGAGAAATGCAAATAAACCTAATGATAATAAGAATGTCTTGCATAAATCTGACTCCTTAGTGTGGAGATTATGATGGAGAAAAGCAAGTGGGGTCTTCTTAACGGTATGTCACTTCAAGGGTTTATTTTTTAATCCATTTCAACAAAAGTTCATGTGATTGAACAAATTCACTCTATGTTAATTGAGGCATTTCATTAAACACCCGACTGACAAATTGTGCTGAATGTGATGACTTGTTGATAGACAAGTATGACATATAGTTACTCTGCAACTTAAATTGCTATGAAAATTGTTATCTGTTTTTAAGTTATGGTTTCAGTGAAATACAAAATGGATCCAAGTGAACTATTCTCAAACTTATCCTGTGAGTGGGAGGCAAGATTTTCCAAAAGCATCTTTGTAGTATCTTCAGCAATAAGAGCTTCCGTAAGCTTNGATTTTTTGAAAGTGAGATTTGGGCTGTTTTTTGAGCTTTTGTGTCTTCCAAAAGCTCTTAAGACAAATATGTTTTTTTTTTTATTTGTCTGCTTTTGATTTGATCACAATTGCCTCAGAGTCTATGAAGAACATATAAGATGTGGATAAAGAACAATTTTTTATCTTCAAAAGAGGATCTGATGGAGCATCTAAAATTAGTCATCATGAAATCAGCAGACTGAAATAACAATATCTAATAATTGTTAAGGATTTGACTAAGAAATGCTATCAATTTCTAGTAATAATTTTTAGCAAAACTAGGATTGGAAGCCAATGTAATTGCATTTCTTTGAAGACATGAGGGCATCCAGAGAACTTTAAGCTACCTAGCATAACTTTTCAGTTACAAATTTTTAGTTTATTCATGTAACTAGAATAAAAATGTCTGCTACATAGGTGGCTGCCAAAGGACAGTAGTCATAGCTCTAAGAATACCTGGATTCAGAATTTGTTGAAGTGTTAGTAGCTGCAAACTGTTCTGCATATGCAAACAAAATTTTTCTGCATTTGCTTTTACAGTTAGTGCAAATAAGATAAACTTATTTGAAGTTAAACTAATTGAGATCTGAAAAATCAGAAGTGTGTTCTTATCGTCCAGCCAAGGATAAATTCAAGATGGGGGTAGATCAGATCTACGGGTTCTGTAGCCTTAAATAACACTGACAGAAAAAGCAAGACCTGTTTTGCCACAGTGAGCAGATTTTGCTGCCTTATCAGATGCATGTTATGTGCGAAAACAAAAAAAAAAACTTAAAAATTCATTATTAGAAAACGTATATTTGATTAAAAAGCAGTTTAGAAGTAATTTTTCCATAGATGAGAATCAAATACATCTTAAACAGTATAACTTCTAGAGTATGCATAGCAGTCTCATCCTTCCTTATTAGAAATAACTAAAGCTAACGAATGACTGTATTTAGGAGCATATTTCAATAGTTATCAACTAACAAGAATCAGTTTTACTTTTTGAACTGGTATGGTTTTTTTTCCAAAGAAAAGGGATTGTACTTGTTGATTTCTCTATAAGAAAGGATCAATGGCTGTTTTATGTAACTCTCAGCATAAGCTAGAATACCTAATGCAAATCTTGTGTATATAAAAAGATCATCAGTGGTGTGTGTGGTTTTTTTGTTTGTTTTTGTTTTTTTGTTTCCAGCAGTACTGGTGAGATTATCTGCAGAATTTTGTCCCGTTCTAATAGCCATGATTAAGGAATGGTTTAGAAATACTGAATCTTATGCAAAGAGTCATAGCAATGATTTGGGGGATTGAAACCAAGTATTGTTAAGAACCTTATCAGGTTGTGTTTATTCAATTCATCGAAGAATTACAAGAGAACCAAGTATTCATACAGGAGATAAAAATGTAGAAAAATTCTGTTTTAACAAAGTGTTACAGAAAGTGAGTTAAAGGTACTGGAAGCAAGATTCCTGTTTTCCTTTAGCTGGAAGCTCTTCTTTGCTATCAGAAATACTAGTATGCTTCTGTGCAAAAGGATGCTTCACCTCTCTTGTTGACTTGGTTAGCGCATTTTTTTTTTGAATAAGAAAGTGTATGGTCTGGTTGCTAGATGGTCTTCCTAGTTATGCACACTCTTTGAGATTTTGGTTGTATAATGGCAAAGACTTGTTTGTTTGCAGGGGTGAACACTAGTTTGTTTTCTGCAGGAATGTGGCTTAACTCTGTATATGCATTCTAAAAAGGTAAAAACAGTATTGAAATAGAACTAACACAGATAACTGAAGCTTATGACATGAAATAGGTTTGATTATTTTTGTTAATTTTAACAACCATGAGAAATTTTGTCCTTAACTGCTGAGTTCTTGTTTACATGGTTAAATCAGATGGCTTACTTGAGAATGTCTTAACCATGCACATGAGAGCTCCGCACAGCTCAGATTCCAGTATCCTGCTGGTGCTACCTTGGTAATGTGTGGAGTTTGAACGTGGATGGGGCATGTCCTATAGTTCTTTTGAAGTTTAAAGCTGCATCCGGCACGCTCTTTGCATCTCTTCTACATCAAATTACTCATAAAACAACTAATGGTTTAAAACTGACCAAGTTTTAAAAAAACAAACAAACAAAAAACAAACCTGATGATAATAGAAAACCCTGTATCCCTGTTTACTTTTGCGGAGATATGGTTAATACTATGATTAATAGTACTAGGGGTTTTGTTTTTTTCTTGAGTGTTCTTTATTAATTTATTTATCTTCATAATTTGTTACATGTTTTCTTTTTGTGATGCTTACCTAGAGATCGAACTTACATATTCTAAAGATGGTGAATGAAAACACTGGCTAGCAACAGGCAGCGATTCTCTGTATGCTGAAGATTTGGCCGTTACAAAAATAGCCATGTAAATAGATGGCTGTCTTCAGTGACTTGAAAAGTGAGCACTTGTTGAAGTAAATAGCTGTGAAGAAATTTCCTAGTAATCCTTGTGAATTTCTTCTGAAAGCATTTGTTTCAAATAGCTTCCAAAAGTTCATCCACTTCAATAGCTTCCTATAACTCTGCTGGCTGTGTTCTGATAGAACTTAATGAGTTAAAACAATAAAGGTATAAGTTGAAAACAACATGATATAATATCCCTCTTAAAACTGAAATGTGTGAATGGGAAGGCCTTTACTGATAGTATTTTTGTAATTACAGAAGTGGAGTGAAAATTAGAACTGGAATTTTATCTTTAATGCCTGTAAATTTTGCCTTATTTTAGAATAACTAAATACATTTAACTTTTTTTCCTCTGATGTGTACTTGTGGGGAGGAAGAAGGAAGGACAGGAATCATATAGTGTCCGAAGCTTTGTGAAGCTTGGCTCTTACAACAGACTGGTAAAGAGGATAAACAAAAAGCAAAATGACTGTAGAGACAACTTTTGTAGTTGCATTGTGTGCAGGTCTTCAGTTGCATTGGTACAACAGGGACAGATGCTGTCTCAATGCAACTACAACAAATTCTGGTTGTATATTTTGTATTTCCAGGGAGAAGAGTCTAAATTAGTGTTTTAAATTCCTCACCTCTTTATTTCTGACTTGGTTGCTGATGTCCTTCAAGGAAAGGAATTCTCAGAAGAACAGGCATGTTAACAATGTTGCTGGAATATAAAACCTCCAGCATCACACTTGAGAAAACTCTGGTGAAAAAACTTCCGGACTTCTGTTTTGTGAAGTAGCTATAGATCAAGTATTGGTGTTTAATTGAGAGTTCTCTTGCCTCCCTAAACTAAATGGATAGGTAGCTTTTTCACTCTGTGTACTTTATTTCTGTAAGCAGAGAGAGGACAATCTTTTGTTGGAAAGAAGCAGTAATGTAAAATGGCTGAGTGCATTAGGAATCTGTTGGTACTGAGTAGCTATTGCTTTTTGGCTTGCATAGATCTCGGTTTTTTTAATCTTTGTGCTCAAAGTGAAGCTGAGCACAATCAATTAATCAAGTAAAAGAAAATTGGTAGTGAGAGTAAAGTCATGTTTTCTGGGCAGCATATTTGTTTGATAATCCTTGAAAGCTGTAGCATTTATGTAGATACTTCTTCAAGGCACATTGCTCTGCCTGTCATGCTGCCAAGCAACTTGACTGCTAGCAAATGAGCTCTGAGTCATGGTATCATTGCTGCATGGTTTATTACCTCAACAAACTATAGATGTCAAATAAATCAGGCTCCCTACAAAATGAAATGGCAGAATAAATTGTACCTAGAAGAGTTCAGTGAAAGCTGTGTTCGTCTTCAGCTTCTGGCAAAGACTGCTGCTAATAAGAGTGATTAAAAATTCTGGTTGTATGGCATTGACGAAACTGAACCTGTTGTGGTTGTGACAGAGGGATTATATGCAAGGATGCTGTATATTGCAGTCAACTCTTTTTCTCTGAGTGCTTTTGCATACTTTATTCTTTGAGATATCTTGTATTTGAGACAAGTTTCACTTGAGTAATAATGTCAAGTTCAGCAAACAATCATGCCATTGTCCTTAATGGAACTGTTGACTGTAAATTATGCAAGTCCATTTTGCCTGCAGAACTGCAAGTGGTGGTGTATGAAGTGCCTGAGTTGGAGCTAAAAGATGGTTGAAGGAGGTGAAAGAGGATGGCCCTTTTTATAGAGGTGCACATTATTTTTTAAAAAAGGAAAAGTGAAAAACCTGATTGTATTTTGTTTCCTTTAAGGGAAGCTGGATGTAAATAAAAAGGAGTTTTTTTTATTATTTTTTAAATATCAGTCCTTTTTAAAATCCAGTGTCTTAATTAAACTTGTTAGTAAGTTTCATATAGTATCTTTATTGAAAATGTGAACAAACTTTTAAAGCTGATCAGTTTTGCAGATAAAATGCCTTTATTGGAAGTCAGATGAGATCATAAAATCATAGCATAGCTGAGATTGGAAGTGTTTCCTAGTCCAGCCCCTGCCTGTTCGGAGCAGGATCAACTAGAGCAGGTTGTTCTATGAAACTGAAGCCTTCCTTAATATGAACACAATCCTGGATTGTTCCAGTTGTCATAAGCATGCTAGCCATTTCCTTTTGGTGTCTTGCTTCGATGTCTATTACAGCTTAACATTTATTTGAGATGGCTTCATGCAGTATAGTTTTCTGATCTTATCTGGACTAACTACAAAAGCTTTATTTTTGTTCTTTGTTTTCCCTCTGTCCCATGATAGCACAGTATTGTCAAATTTCTGTGAAATTGCACAGATTTTTAATGTTGTTAACTTACATGTACTATGCTCCTCTCAATTAAAATGAAATAAAACAACTGAGATAATTATTTTGGTATGAGGAGACCATGTTAGGCAACAAATGATCTGTCTTCCTGTCCTCCTTTTTGAGATAAGAAGGGGGTAGTAGAAACAAATGGAATCCAGGCTGGGTAATAAGGAAATATCAGAGGGAATATTTGATATTTCAAGTTTGTTTTTACTTTCAATTCACTTTTCAATTGCATTTGAAGACAAATGTGTTTTTCAGTGTTCAAACAAATTTCTTCTTTTCTTCTATGCCATGAGAAGATGTATAAGGGATTTACTCATGCTGTCTTCAGTGTGGATGAATTGCCTGGAGATTTTTGTTAGGGTAATGTGCAAAAAAACAGTCCTATTTCTTTGTGTATAGGTTGGCATAGTTTTTTAGCTAGCCAAGTTTTTTAGGTTACAGTTTTATGACAGTAAGTTTCAAACTCTGCTGTTTGAAAGTTGCACTTCTTTATGTTTAAAGAGAAGTGGATAAGTAATAGAAAAAAAAATTGTAAATGACTGTCTGACTCATATCTTAAATCTGACCTGAGAGGAAGCCAAAATTTGACAGGAAGTAGAACATGGAAGGCTCCATTTCACTATGTGGTACAGAAGCAGTTTTTCTTAGGGTCTCTCTCATAAGAGGATGCAAGTACCTTGAACAATGTAGCGTGGTGTTCATCTTTAAAGCTGGGGATGAGATATGAAATACTTAGTATAGACAAGTGCTAAGCAGTTCGCAGTCATTGCTAATCACAGGCGCAACAGAATCTGTGGAGTCAGTAGGCTTGCAAAAGGAGGCACTGGGTGTTTCAGTGTATGATTACTTAGAGTGAGTAATGTATTTTGTTAAGACATCATCTCACATGGAAATGCGTGATGTGTACAAGTAATGCATGACTTTTAACAAGAGCTGTATAACTGGCTGTCTTTTTCTTGATATTCTGCCCTTTCTGGGAGTGTCTGTGATGTTTTAAGTTCCATATCCTGTGAAGTCCTCTGTAAGTCTCAGGCTTTTCAGTTCATCAGGAGCTCCCCCTCTCCTTTCCTTCACCATGGTATCCATTTTTGGTGCTTTATTTAATGTATATTGTAGTGTCATCCCTGTCTAATCACTGTCTTCTGGCTTTGATATTGAGTGCTAATTTTTTGTGTTTTTTATTATTGTTTCTGTAGAGAGGCATCTTCAAAGCTGCTCACAATCTATGAAATGTTTCCAGGACGTCTTGAGGTATGAATGAGATGGTGTGGGTATAGTGAGAGCTAGTAAGATTCTGCCATATCCGTGCGTAAGGTATACAGATGTCAGCCGAAACTTTTGATAAATGTATTTTGATGCATCAAGGAAAAAAAAAAACTGTAGAGACAACTTTACCACCATCACCGCCACCACCCCCTGCAAGACAGAGGTAGTTCTCACTGAGCAGCAGTGCTCACTGTGTCTCCAATAGTAAAGAAAGAAAGAGTAGGCTTCTCTGGTTCTCTTTCTCTGTATGATCACGCTGCTCTGGAAATCTGAACAGTAAATGTCATAGGTATATTCTTTAGGCATAGGATGTTCTTGTAAAACTGGTCTCGAGGCAATTGTTTTCTCAGTTGATGACTTCCAGTTTGACTGGAAGACTTGCTTTGGAAATTCGTGTCAGCAATGTGATTGTGATTTGCTAAGAATCGTCCCTACAGCAACTTACTACCATATTATATGGTAACAAAATTAGAATTGGTCTACGTGAAGGTAATGTGGTATGAATGGGACTGAGGAAGCTTTGTAGAAGAACGGAAAGGCCTTGCTGCTGACAGATGTCCAGTCGGAAGCTGGTGACTTTTTGTTGTTTCTGGCTGCTGGAGAGCAGAAAAACAGATTTTACTGTGTTTTAGGTGAATGTCTGTTATAACAACATCCACATTCAGGTAGGATATCTGCAAACTGAAATAGCTAAGGCTTTCTAACCCTTTCTAAAGGTTCATAGGTGACTTCTGAAAAGTGGGTTGAAATAAAGCTTTATTCTGATGTTGCTTTGATATAAACTGGGTGTCTTTGGGAGCTGGTTAGTTTCTCTGGCACTTTTCCACACTTCATGTTTGGGCAATTAGTATATGTGAGACAATCTCTCTAAACAGTAGAAAGGTCTAAATGAAGGAGCCTAAGGCACCTAGAAACAGATTGAGTTTAGTTAGAATAGCAAAGCACTGCTGACAGAACATGTAATTATTCAGTGCATTTTTCGAAGATCTTGCAAAGGTCTTCCCTTTTCAGCATAGAAGTGCTAGTATCTCAAGACTATGAAATGATTTCTGCTCTTAAGTGCTATCCTCGTGTGAATGAGGATTAAGATATAAGGGACCAAGTAAGTTATTTGGAACACATGCATAAATTGGATGCTATTCCTGTCCCATTCTTATGGTAGGTGATCATCCTTTTGCACTAAGTAGTAAAAACCCATGTATTTTAATGGTTAGTAATAATGCATTAGCCTATGAAGCAAGTGGTGTTTTCTAAAACTGGTAAAATAGGCAACAGTAGAAGTAATACCAGTGACTAATACATCCACCCCTCACTAGCATCACCTGCTTGTGTTTATAAGCAAAATCAACGAAGAAGTAAAATCATTCTTAAACTTTTGCATCTTCCACTATAAGCACTAACTAGATATAGGGTCATCTATTGAGCTATTTTTGGAAACTTGTTCTTTGGATCAGCACTGGGTGCTAGTTGTTTAATGTATCTTTTATCAGAATGGTCATGACGTACTGTGTGCTTGTGTGCATTGTGAAATGAAACCGTTATCTGATTATCCATAGTGTATTTCTCTAGTGTTTTATGATCACGTATTTGATTTTTCTCTTTATTTTCTCAAGAGTGAAAATATGTGAGCAGTCAACAAATTTTCTGTATCTTAGTTGTTCTTTCTTTGCCGTCTACAAACACACGGGAACATTGTGGCAGAATGTCCGGTTTATTCTTAATGGCACTGCTTCAGTTTCCATGTCGCAGGACATTAACAGTGATGACATATGTTTGAAATGGCATTTGATCAAATCAATGAGCAGATGCCTGACCAACCTGTGTAGGTCACTTTCCTTTGCTCTCTGTGGGAGTGAAAATTCTTGCAGTGTTTGTGTCCCTGTATGCAAATATGATTAAGAATTGTAGTAGGTAGTGTTTAATAGGTAACTCCTGCACCTTGTGGTTGATTTGGCAGTTGAGTGAAGATGGAGTGCAACAAGAGGAGACCAAATAACTCAAACAGAATAATTAGTACCTGAATTGCGGACTTTGTGTATTTATTGTTATCCTGACCTGTTTGTCTCTTATCTTTGAGTACTCAGACTTTGTCATTGGGTAACTTTAGCAGACAATCCTTGACCTATCAATGTGGTCAGTTAAGGATTCACTGTCATGGGAAATCTTTTGTAAAGAGAAACATTGATTAGTTTTGCGAGCGAAATTCAGAGTGCTCTGTCTCTTAGAGGGAGCCTGAAGGATTCCAGCATGAGACTCCTGCCAGATGGACAGTGTTTGCTGGATACTTTAGATGCCAAGAGCACTGAGGAGGCAGAGGCAGAAAATGGATGATAGCCTCAAAATAAGGTAGACAGCTCTCGTTAAAGGCTCAACAGTGAGCCTTCCCCTGCAGCAACTGATGGCTTTGTCTGCTCTGCCAGTATCTTATTTTCTAATGCAAAATTTTGGGCTTGGAGTTCAAGGAATGACTCATATAGGAGCAAGTCCTAGTTTTCTGATGCTTACCTGAAAGAATCTGTTTCATTAACTGTAATGGGCTGAAAAGTCTTTGGAGAATCACCGAATGGTTTAAGCTGGAAGAGACCTCTGGAGGTCACCTCGTCCCCCCTTCCTGCTCAAGCAGGGTCACCCAGAGCAGGGTGCCCAGGACCATCTCCAGGCAGCTTTTGAAGATCTCCAAGGAGGAGACTCCACAGCCTCTCTGGGCAGCCTGTGCCAGTGCTCAGTAACCTGCACAGTAAAAGATGGCTTCTTGATGTTAAAACAGCACCTCTTGCATTCCAGTTTCTGCCCATTGCCTCTTGTCTTGGCACTGGGCATCACTGAAAAAAGCCTGGCTCCATCATCTTTGTACTCTCCCTTCAGGTATTTATAGACATCAAGATCCCCCTGAACCTCCTTTTCTCCAGGCTGAACATCCCCAGCTCTCTCAGCCTTTCCCCACAGGAGATGTTCCAGTTCCTTCATCATCTTCTTGGCCTTTGCTGGACTCTTTCCAGTATGTTCAGGTCTCTCTTGTGCTGGGAGGCTCAGAACTGGACACAGCACTTCAAGTGTGGCCTCACCAGTGCTAAGTAGAGTGAAAAGATCATCTCCCTCAACCTGCTGTCAATGCTTTGCCTAATGCAACCGAGGATACCGTTAGCCTTTGTAGCAGCAAGGGCACAGTGCTGGCTTATGTCTGATGTGGGCTGTTACGTAAGTAGAAGGAACTTTTTTTCCGATAACAAACACCTGGATGTTTTCCCTTAAAAACATATTAAGATATCCAAGACCATCAGCACTGAAACAATCCCAACTTGCTTTTGTACGCATATTTCTGGGTGCAGTACCTATTTGCATGTTTGCTGTGTCTGAGGCCACACTGATTTATATTATTGCATGTCTAGTTTTGGTTTTTTAATTTTTTTTAATACTAGAGGGATACTTCAAGCCGCTTGCATATTTCCAAAGATCAGGTCATCATTTTAGTATTGATTGGGTTAGTTGTTCCTCCACCATTCAAGCCATTTTCTAAAAAATGGAAGTATATAATGGGCCTTGTGTTTTGTTTTTGTTTTTTTCCTCTTGTTTCTTAGTTGAGAGGAAGCTAATGCTATGCTTGTGCATTTTAAATTGGTCAACTGTTTCAGTCATCTTGGGTGTGAATTTGAATTCCCTGTGCATGTTGTGAAAACTGGATATTGAGTGGAGAAGAGAGCACTTACAGTCCTAAGTCTGTGGTGCTTTCACAACCTTAACCCATCTCTCTTGTGGACTTGCTTTGTCCTGCAAATGGAACTTAGCTATCCTCCTGTATACACACGTTCCCCTTTGCTGGCTGGATCTTCAGTTTTCACTCTGAGAGCCTGCTAATGGTTGTGTTGCTCTGAATTTATGCAACTCCTTGCTGTTTTCCTTTCAGCTGCTACCTACCTCTCCTGTCTTGCTGTAGAACGCTGGTGCCTTGACCTCTCGTCTGTGAACTGTCATGCCTTTCTGTGCTCTCCAGTTCATGGGTGGCTTGTTCATTTTTCTTGAATTTGAGCTGGTGATATTTATCCGACTGGCATGTACCAGTGCTTTCTGGTATTCGTGTCTGCTATAAATATTTTCTGCAGGCCAACATCTAGCCTAAGTTTGGGCAGAGGAAGACCCTTTGGACTTCAGGAAAGAAGCTGTTGTATGTATTTTCCTCGCTTTTGTGGTGATAAATGTGGAACTGTATTAATAAGAAAGTCTGCTAATTCCAAAAGTTTTTAATGCTCCTGTTCTTTTCCAAGGGCTTAATTACTCTCCCAAATGCGTTATGTTATCAGAGCATGCACCAGAATCTCTCTCATTTCCTTTAGGATTCTTTGAAAAGAGCATTTTGAGATGATCTCCCTTGCTAGGATGTCTTAGTTGTTATAAATAAATAAGAATCCTTGTATGTTTGCTGTCCCTTTATAATAGTCTGACAGATTAGCATAGCAAAAACTGAGAAGAGGGAAGCAAAATGTGAAAGGCAAGAGAGTTGGAAGAAGATTTTCTGACTTGATTAGTTTGTGTCTGTAGCATGGTAGTTTGTAACTAGTTACTTTGTCTAGAAATACAGTTTGTGGTTTGTTTTTTTTAATCTTTGCATCATGCTCTCCAGCTAAACCATGGGGAGGGGGTGACTTAATTTCTAAAAGGAGACTAGCAGCTTTACCCTTTAAATGTCATAGGCTATTTGGAGATTATTTGGCTGCAGTAATGAAAGATATATCATTCATGAAACTTCAGATCTCCCTGCTACTTGAACTACGTAAATACATTGAAATCTGTTTTCCATAGAGTACATAAATACAGCTCCAAATCCATAGGAAACATTTCTAGATAGTGAGAGTGTTTCTGGCTTCACTTGATGACAGGACAGGAGTCCTGTTTCTAGGTATTCCGCTGGGACACAAAGCTGTCTAAAATACAAGGTGGAGAAGGTGTATCAACCAACTATTACTGTGGAGGCTACCATTTAAATAAAGCAAATTTAAACCTTCCTTTTAAATGAGCTTAGACCTCTACAAAGAGATTGTTTCTTAATGATTTGTCGCTAGTAAAATTTTAATTGGAAACGGAAGGTTTTTTGTGGAGCTGAAAAATGTTAGAGTACTTCCAGCATAGTTTATTTTCTTAAATTACAGTGGCTTTCTTTACTTTAAGTGCATTATTTTGGTTTTGATTTTTATTCCCCATTGCAGATGAGGTAGACTGTAAGGAGACCAACAGGAATAGGCAGGAGTAGACTAGAAACAATATTCCATTCTTCCTACACTATCTTTCTGCTGGAAAGGAGAAAACAATAAGACTTACGTCAACAGATTAGCACTGCTGGAAGTGCCTTTGAGAAGGAAGAAGCCTTCATCTTCCTTCATGCTACTCTTCCTGCTTTTTTTTTATTATGCTGATGAGGGCATGTCTTCTGAGAATCAATGTGTAGGTGCAGTTCTGCTACAGAGTCCAAGATTTTTGCTTAAGGAAGAGGAGCGAAACTTTTGATGTAATGTAACATTCTTTTTTTTTAATCCACAACTTCATTACATCTGTTCCTGGGATAAACTTTTTTTTTAAATGTAAGTTTTAGGAATAACTTGCCTGATGTAGGACTACGGTCAGTGTTGCTTTGGCCACAAACTTTTTATCCTCATCCATAGTTCTATTACTAGATTTGCATCTTGCTCAGTTTTCTCCCCTTGCTAAAGAAATTAAGAAATTCAATATTCTATCATATAATTTGGAATTCTGAATTTCTTTAGAGATCCTGTCCTCTTTGCTGCAGTCCCTGCTTTCCCAAAGGTATTGGCAGAAAATGTTCCATCTGGCTTTTCCATAAGAAAAGCATGTGGAGTACGTGAGATGCATGTAGAGGGAAAAATTAAGAAGTGTGCATGAGAACTTCAACTCAGTTCAGTTTTCTATGTTGTTTTCATTTCATTCTTGCATTTCATGATGTGTGCCTTATTGTAAAGAAATACAATACACCAAATATTTGAACAATCTCTAAAACAAAAGAAAAAAGGACGTGGGTTTCCTCCCTCTTACCGAACAAATGTTTCTGAAAGTACTATTGCTGAAGCCTCATTCTCCCTCTGGAATATTCATTTGCATTGATCAGGAGATAAGCGAGGTTAGACTGCCCACACTCAAAGCATAGCTGAACTCCTTAATCAAACAACATTTAGTGTAAGGAATGTGTGTTCAAAAACAAATACGTGACTGTGCAAAATGTGAAATCTCTGCAGCACACCTAATCTTGGTTTTAAATGTTGATGTTTGAAAGAAATCTGAGTAGTAATAAAATGTTATGACACAAACAACTCCCATGGGTGTGTCTCTTTCATTCTGTCCTTGCGTTTGTCTTGCCGGATCATCAGCATCTTCAGTGGCTCCGACAGCTGTTTTCTCTCTTTATTGCATCCCAGCCCATAACAGACTCTAAATTATAAGTACTTCAAATGCAAGTGTCTTTTCATCTACGTATTGGATCTGTTTTAGGCAGATTCCTTTTCTCTCATTTCCAGAAATGTTTATTTTCTTCAGGAAACAAAATCTGATAATTAAGTCATGGAGGAGAAGGCTGGAAGGGATCTGGGAGTTCATTCAGTTCTCTAATCGAAGGCAGTTTGAGATTAAGGGAGAAAAAAATCCACAAAGCATTTCCACAGTCTTGTTAGTTAATCTGTATGGGTGTTCAGCTATGCTTGTGGTTAGATTCTCCTAGAAATTGGCTTAAATCTGGCCTAAATCTTCTGTAGTTTAAACTCCATATCTGTAGGGAGGTTTATTCCCTTGCTTTTTTGCAGCAGTCCTCTGTTTATGTTGTCTTCTTTCACTCCAGTAAGGACTGAACTGTTTAAATCTTTCATTAGGTTGTGTTTTCAAGACCTCTTTCCATTTTTGTGTAGCTGCTTTTGGACTTCTTTCAGTTGTTCTGTGTCATTTGGAGATGTGCTTTTCAAAACAGGTTGAGGCATTTGTAATGCTAAGCAGAATAAAAAGCTTATTCTGCCTGTTTTGCAGTGCTGTGACTTTCCACAGATCCTTTTCTGCTGTAGTGCTCCTTAATAGTTGGTTTCCATTACAGATTTCTATGGTTGATTATTTACAGCCGAAATTGTGCTTTGCACACAACTTAATTCCACTCCATCTGATGCTTTTAAGCCTGCCTTCATTTTCTTCCAAGGTAACTTTTGTTTTCTGATCCAACTAAGAAAGTATTTGCAGTTTGTGTAACTTAATGTCCACTTGCAGATTTAATCAGTGTACTTACTGTTAACAAAATACTTAATGTTTTCTGTTTTGGTACACATTTGAGTCAGAACTGTATCTGATACATCCTTATGATTTGACGGTATGTCACCAGTGCCTTTTTCTGTACAATCCGGCTATTGGCAGGTAGTCTGCAGTAACTAAAACATTAAGTTGGAGTTACTGGCTGTATGCCCACCCTTATCTCACACTGGCTGTGCTGCTTGGGTGAGTTTGTTCATGGCGGTTATTAGGCTTTGGGTGCTCACCGTGGGGACAGCACCCGTGTTAGCTGGAATCATCTAACCAAGTCATTGAATAGGCTATTTTGGTAGTACTTGTTCTAGACAAGCCTGTAACTCAGTTGTGTTGCACTGTTCACCTTCTAGGTGTTTAGAAATACTGACTGGGTTTAAAAAAAAAAAAAAACCCTTTATAATACTTGAGTTCAAGTTTACAGGTCTATAATTTTCTGAGGTCCCCTTTCTACTTTTAAAGATAAACTAAAGATCCTTTGTCCTATTTTCCAGTTTCATAGAATCATAGAATCTTGAGTTGGAAGGGACCCACAAGGATCGAGTCCAACTCCTGCCTCCGCATAGGACCGCCCAAAAATCAGACCCTATGTCTGAGAGCGTTGCCCAAATGCTTCTTGCCCTCCGGCAGGCTCAGTGCCGTGACCACTGCCCTGGGGAGCCTGTTCCAGTGCCTGACCACCCTCTCGGTGAAGAACCTTTTCCTAACACCCAGCCTGACCCTCCCCTGTCACAGCTCCATGCCGTTCCCTTGGGTCTTGTCGCTGTCACCAGAGAGAAGAGATCAGCATTGTCTTTGAACCTTCTTTGAAGTTTTTTCTGAAATTGGCAGTAGTGCCTTTGTGGCTTACTGGCTATTTGATTTATCAGCTTTTGAATGTTTTGTAATGTGGTTAGAAGGATCGATCGATCAAAAGCAATTCCTTGTGAAAAGCATTAAGCATTTGCTTGTTAGAGGCAAAGTGTTGCTGTGAATTGAGTATTCCTACTAAATGGAAGCTAGTAGAAATAAAGAAGCTGGATAAAAGTTTAGCAACCTCACAACTCAGAATTAAATGTACTAATGATCTGAAGAAGACGAGATACTGAAAATCAGAATTGCAGAATGGCTGAGGTTGGCAGGGACCTCTGGAGGTCACCTGGTCCAAGCCCCTGCTCAAGCAGGGCCACCCAGAGCAGGGTGCCCAGGACCGCATCCACGTGGCTTTTGAAGATCACCAGGGAGGGAGACTCAGCATCTCCGAGCAGCTTGTGTTGGTGCTTGGTCACTTGCACAGCCAAGAAGTGCTTCCTGGTGTTCAGGGGGAACTGCCCGTGTTCCACTTTGTGCCCATTGCCTCTCGTCCTGGCACTGGGCACCACTGAGCAGAGCCTGGCTCTGTCCTCTCTGCACTCTCCCTTCAGGTATTTAAACAGACATTGTTAAGATCCCCCTGAGCCTCCTCTTCTCTAGGCTGAACGGTCCCAGCTCCCTCAGTTTTACTCACAGGAGAGGTGCTCCAGTCCCGTCATTTTTGTGACCCTTTGCTGGGCTGAATACTCCCTCCAGCCTCATCAGTGCTGAGCAGAGGGGAAGGACCACTTCCCTTAAGTTGCTGGCAGCGCCCTGCCTAGTGCAGCAAATAATTGCAGGTAATAGTGTTTTGTTGAGTCAGAGTTTAAGGAACTTCAAAACTAATAGAAGTCAGTAAATGGAGAAAAATGATAGGCTTAGTTCAACACCAGAAAAGCAAACAATCATTATAGTTGAGACTGTTCAACTGCTCATAAAACAGTTGGCTTGAATAAGACCAGTATATCATGGAAGACAGCTAAGAGAAGCTTCATGAAACAAACAACATGAAGTGTGAATTTTGAAGCGGAGCATGACGGGAGACATCATACTGTTCCAATATGGATAGGGGATCTGCTGTCACATAGAGCTCCGTGTCAAGGACTGAACACTTTATCTCATGTGGAGTACCGCAGAATTACTGAGGATTCAGAGGCAGCCGATGAAGAACAAGAGGCACAAAAAACTCAGATGAGAATTTGAGTACATTTGAGTTTATCTTGAAAAGAAAGTTAATTAGAAGGGGCATAAGGTCAGAACCTGCCTAAAGTTTGTCTACACGGGAGAAATTGCACTTCTATTGTAGGACAACTGAGAGGAGACTGGGAAGGGCTCTGGGATGGAAAGATGGATTTGGTGTTCATATTGCTTCTGGGAAAATAAAGTAGTAGGGGTTATGACTGCCCTGTCCAATAGGGGTACCCATTTCTAAAAAAAAAAAAAAATAATAATAATATTTATTTTCCTGGTAGTCTGTTACCTGTAGTAAGTATCTACTTTTAATAGTATATTTAGTTTGGGCAATGAATAGAGATATATATGAATATTATAGGAAAGTCAGCTTGATAATTTTTTTTTCTCACAAAGAATGTAAGAAGAAATTGCTGTTAAAATTCTACTTATAAAAGGTGCAAGGGATTACTTCTATCTTAATATATAGTGGAAATCTGAATTTTAATTTTGTAGGATGTTCCTGGGGCCAAGAATAAGGAAATGCCAAGAAGGGCTTGAATACCCTTACTAAAGATAAAGGATGCTGGAAGGCTTATGAACACTAGGCGTCAAAATCCAAAATGAATTCCAGCTCTAAGAATAAGATAAGGTCTTCGTGAGGACAGGCTAAACTTTTAAAAGGCAGAATAAGTTCTTCTTACCTTAGTTTCTGATATATAGCGTAGACATAGTATTTTCCACAGTTATTAAAGCCAAACACTGTTAATTAAATGTATCTCAAAATCAAGATCGGATGGTTTTGCAGAGTATTCTGAGAGTCAGAAAATGTCTTCCCTTAGAAGTAGATTCCCGTAATGAATCTTACTGAGTCGAATCTGAATGCTTTGTTTTGTTGCTATATTCCTGGCATTATTTCTTGTTATGCCCATTTTTTGCTTTTTAAAAGGTTTCCTAATGGACCTCGTTCTTTCACTATGAAAGTAACATTTCTGCTGTAATCAGGTATTTTCTACTCTGAATTGCTGTACCATGTGGTTCTCAAAACTGCTTCTTCTTTACCTGGTGCTGATAATGATACCAATTTAAGTGAACCATTGGTTTGATCCTTTATGTAAAATAATTTTTTTTAAATACCAGAATAAATTGCGGTGAACAAACATTGTGACATGTTTGTTGTAGGTTGGTATTTTGTTTTAAGACAAGAATAGGTGGATCCTTTGTAAGGATGGTGAAATGGCTTCATCCTTTTGAGAGCTAGGCATAGAGGCAATGAGAGATTGCTGCAGTGGGGCAAGGGGGCAGTCAGATGCTGATGGCTTGTCCGAAGGCTGCGGGGCTTCAGTGAGGAGCCAGGAATGGGCAGCTGGGCCTCGGAGGGAACACAAAGAGCTTCCCAGGAACTCAGGGTAATGGATCAGAGTCTGCCACCATTCAGAAAACAGCAGAATTGGCTGGAAGCGCAGACTCGTCTGCCAAGGACACAATGAACATAGGGAGAGATGTGCCTTTTGTTTTGCCTGCCCTAGTTGCTCTGAGATTTTCCCTATTTAAAACTTAGGGTTCTGGTTCTTGTTCTAGCAGTGTTTGGGAAGAAGGGAAGGGTTGTTTTTTGTTTAGCTTAAAAGTTCTGGAAAGCTTCCCATAAGGAAGGGATCCAGACACACCATTTTAAAACAGTGGCTAACTCTGGGTCCTTTGCTTAACTCCTGTCCTTCTTAGACTAAATGGTCTGGGACATGCACATGTGGAGATAGATTATATATCTATATTTTTAAAATGTTTGCCCACAGCAAATCATAGTGGCTGGTGGAGCATATGGTTGTTAAGTGAGGTAAATGATCTTTTTGACTCCTTACCTCTCACATGCTGTCCTATCATTTCTCCAATCATTTCTTTTGAAGCATCTTTACAAATCTTTGGAATTCTTAATAAAAATGTGGAATTTCCTGCAATCTCTGCTATCTATACTGAAAATTGAGATGATTGCAGCAATGTTTTATAAGTAACTATGTGGCAATGTGTAAATGCTAGACAGAAAATGTGTGTGCAGAAGTATCATTGGTGCATTTATCCCATGTGACATCTCAGTTGTGCTCTGGTACTGATTACTATAGCATAACTTCCTTCAGTAAGGTCTGCCTCACCCTGCATCGTGTGGTAGTCTCACAAAATTACTCTCTCACAAATGTTAGGAATGATTTCAATTATTTGAGGAAAATCAACTTGTTTTGGAACAAAAAAGCTACTAGACCCAACTGTTTTATGCTCGGAATGTAGCTACTTCATTATTAGATGGCAAACTTTATTAAGAAAAAAGTTAATGATTTTCTTTACCACATTTTGTCTTAGAAATTTAACAGATGACTTGAGGCTTTGAATGTTTGCTTAATTCAGGTGGAAGGAACCTGAAGAGATCTCTGATCCAGCCCCCTGCTCAAAGCATGGTCAGCAACGGGGTCAGACCAGGTTGCTCAGGTTCCTGTTGAGTCTGGATAACCGTCACCATCTTGTCCTGTTCTCCTTCAAGCTGATAATCAGCAAGTTAGTAGATCTATAAAAGATAAAGGTGGACTTTGAGAACCAAAAGCTACCCTACACTTCATTGTCCACATTGAATTAAAAATGACTGCAGTTAGTGTATTTTATTACCATTTCATAAAATCCACCTTAGGCTAGCAAAGTGCAAAGCTGTGGGCTTATTAACAGCACTTTTGATAGTCTGAAGTTTGTCTGTTCCTTACAAATGTGTTCTTGCAGTTTTTGCAGGAGTCCAGGATAATTTAGGCAGCAATGTATAACTATTACTTGTGATTAAAATCTTTGTCCTTTACTTATACAAGTCATAGATCTCATAAGATACGCGTGTTCCTACTTTTTTCTGCATCATTACATTCGTGGGCTTTATTGCTTCTCTGTTGAAATAATGTGAGACAAGGTATTACCGAGGTGTAGCACACCTGTATCTAGTGGCAATAGTGGGCTTAGCCTAAAGGTGTGCCAGTATGTTCATGATACCCTCATAGGGCCTTCTCTGGCAAAGGTACAGTAACTTAAGAGAACGCTGTTGATTTTTCTTGGCCGTCACATATTTTAATTTGCTAGTAGATGAGGGCTAACTTGCGTGCTTTCAGTTATACTAGAAATGTCTGATCTGACTAGCGTGGCAGAGCCTGCGTATTGACTGGAAATACTTCAATAAACCAACTTAGAAGTTTACAACTGCTGGGGCTTTAGCTATTCGTTATGAATTGTGACAAGGCTAAAGCTCCCTCTTGTAAGTGTAGTTTACAGTTGATGCTGTATCTAAAAGCAGCTTGAAGTAGAATGCGTTTCTCATGACAATATCTGTTATTTGTTTTTTTCTTCCTTTTTCACTCCACACTTGTCTTTGCATCTTCAGAGAAAGTACAACTTGAAGTTCTGGTGTTCAGCTGAACTCACCAAAGCAAAATATGAATGCTACAACCCGTTTGCTTGTTAATTCTGTGCTTTTCTTGCAAGACTGCCACCAACACTATTCTTCCTGTTGCCACTTTCTAGTTAGTGTGCGCTTGGGTAAAATTCAGTATGTGAAATAGTGTTACAGCAAACAGTATTTGTTCCTTAACAGCTAGGACAAGTTTGAAAAGCATTCAATCTTGACATTTTTCCAAACTAATGCCATTTAAATTTTCTAAGTAAGAGAAAGGCCTAAACATAATATGTTTTCAGACTAGCACTGTCTTTACAGAGTGCTTTCTCAACTGCTCTAACAAAGACAAGAGGAGAGAGATTACTAGTACAGCAGGAGCATTATAAACCATTGCAGAAGTAGGACTGGGTATTGAATAATAATTTAAATTTAGCCGAGTCTCCACGTATATGGCTATGAACATGGATATCTAGCGAATTTAAGATCAAGCAATGAGTGAATATAAAATGCAGTCTAGAAGTTATTTGCCTTTTGAAAACAACATTCAAACTGATGAATAACTGAGGCAAAAAAAAAAAAAAGAGTATAAATACTGTTTTTCATTTCACTCAAATAGAATATAGCTGATTCAAACACCTTGGGAGGAGTACTCATTACTCCAGTCTGTGACTATACAGATATGCAGCGGGGCATATGGATCTCAGAGGCCAAACCGGTATGAACTTCAGTTCTCTTAAAAGATACAGCCCACTTCCCCCTCAATTTGAGTTACTAATGAGTGTCATGAAATCCAAACATGTTAAATTGTTTTTTAAGGCATGTAGAACATGACATGCACATTTAGCCGAAACTTTTGCTCAAATTTGGTTTATAATGAAAACACAGAAGGAAGCTTAACAGCAGTGACACTGCTAGGCATCACAACAACAAATAATCAGAGATTGCACATTGTGTGCTTGTGTTACAAATTAGTTTGTCTTTACTGTTACAATATATGTAATTTTTCAAAGTCTTGACATTCCTGGCAAGTGCAGCGTAGGAGATTCTGGATGCATGCAAAATTTCTGGCTGACTGACAATCAGTTTATTTTTAGGCTTAAGGGTTACAGTGCGGAGCCGAACATGCTTGGAAGAGATCTTAGTTTTATTCCATCTGAAAATTAGTCATTTTAATTAACTTGAACACAAGTTATACATTGCTGCGAGTTGCGTGTTTTCTGACAAAACTTGTTTTGGAGAGTGGATAAGTTTAGTGTTTAGGTATTCATATAATAGTGACCATTACTAACGCAGTTCAGCAAACTGTAATCTTTAACACACTTGCTCATAGAGTGCTCTTCTGAGCTAGGTAAGTGTTTCTATTCGTGTTTTATAGATGGGGCAGTCAAAGGGACTGAAATAGCTCTGTAAATTTAGCTCCTAAATCCCAAGCTTCTGTGGATTTATACACTGGGAATTTTAATGCCTAAACAAGCACTACATAAATAGGAACACTTATATTTGTAGATCTTGGTTTAAGTCACCTGCTCATAGTCTTACAATAAGTCTGTGATGGGTTTTCCAGGCTGCTCAAGTTGTGTTCTGTCCCTTGATAGTTTTGCCTTTCTGCTTTAGCTGTTGGGTGGTGTTATGGTGAACTATCTGAACTGTTTATATACATATGCAACGGATATTTCCTGCCATAAAAAATAGGTGTAAACTAGTTTATGTAAATTACTTTTTGACTGTTGCTCTAAGTTTAACAAAGTTGCTTTTAAGTGATAATATTTCTTTTAATAGTCTAAATACAGTGTTTCACTGCATACTGTCTAGAATTGTGATTGAAAAGAAATTTCAACATATTCAGACTAGCATCAGTCTTGAAAAATAAAAATCAAGACAAACTTTCTTTATTGTGGTTCAGGTTTAAAATCTGTAAAATTTTATTTTTATGAATTTTGCTGTGTTTTTTTTATCTATAGATAAATTAATTTTTTTAAATGAAAATTTTCACAAAGGAAGCTTTAAGTTGGCAAAATGATTGCCAGATACCTTCCTTGTAACTTAACTTGCAGCCTGCAGGCAGTCCTGCTTACAGCAAAAGATTTTGTCATTGATAAGCCAGCCTTACAAAAGACTGGGGAGTGAGAAGTTCATTTCCTTGGACACCCTGTTTGTGACGAGAAGAATAACTGGTCTTAGCTTAACTGAAGAATGGCTCGTTGTTTGGACATATTACTACTTGTACAAAACAGAATAAACCCATAGCAGGAAGAACTTTCCCAGATACTTAGTGAGTATGAAAGTGATTGAGTGCTGGGAGAAAAAATTGTTAAAGTAAGATTCAGATGACTGATTTTTTTTTTTTTTTACAAGAAAGAATTTTAAGTGACTCTCCTACTAAATTATATAAATGCAATGAATTGTAAATTGAGGTAGTGAGTTTTTAGGAAATATGAGGGAGGGTAATTTAGGAATGTAGTGGATGAAACATCTTCATTAGGAGCGATAGGCAAATGGCACTAATATGGGTGCACACATAGGCGAAGGATTTGTGATTTTGATTTCGTATCACAAAGAATAATTGGTGAACAACCTGGCATTCCTTATCCTTCTTGCATTGACACTAAAACTGCATTTATACAGAAATGTAGCCTCTTCCATTAGCATATATTGTATTAAAATTATTGTTATTAAAGTTTCTGCTAGTTGACTTTGTACAATATGTTGCTAGGGACAGGTCATATGATTCTTTTGGCTAGAACAAACTGAGCAATTCTGATTTGTATTTAGTTATTTGTGAGATAATTTGGTTGCTGTGGGCATGTAGAGGGGAAATTCTGAAGCACATTGGAAGATCATCTTTACTGAGGAATGGTGAGATTACAAAGCTGGGTGCAAGCAGTTCAGCAGCGAGTGCAGGCTGAATGTACAGATAAGTTCAAATGCATATGGAGATAAGATCAAGACAGTATCCAAGTAAAATTAAATATGTAATTATAAATATATATATAGTATATATAATATAGATATGTTATGAAAATACAGTTACTGTCTAACTTTAGATCATAAATGTAGCTTTGAATAATTTTGTTAATATATGGCGCTACCATGAGTGATTATGCCATGACTTGGACTGTCACTGAATAATTAATTTTCATTTTTCAGTTTCTCATTGTTAGCTGGAAGAAGGAAAAATGTTCCAAAAATAAATACAAGGCTTTTTTCCTAACGGGTTCCTTCTACACTTGCATGCAACAATCTACAGGTACTGATTCTTCCCAGTAATGAGTCTGAAGTATTTCCATATTAATTTACAGTAGAATTACTGTAAGTCACAAATAATCATTATGTGTAAAGCTCACTTTTGCTGAGAACTGGTTTCTTGCCGTGCTATTTCTATTGCATACGCTTTTTTTATGGAGTAGCTCGGATTCACTCTTGGAAGTGGTTGGTAGTGTTTCTTTCGCATGGGAGAAAAGAAATCAGCATGAAAATGGAAGTTGCCACTCCTGTATTTAGGAGTAACTTGTGTCAAGCTTCACCATTTAGCAAAGAAAATGGAGTTACCGACAGGTTTTCTCCAGGCTGGGAGTAGGAGATGGATGACTGATCTCTAAATATGATTCTGCAGGAGCATATGACAAGTACTGTGACAGTGGCAAAGCTGATGCATCATGTGAATGCATTATATATGTTGCCATGCATTAATTAAAGGATGTAGAAGGTATGAAACTGTTGTGTGATTGTGGTGATTTGACTTAGCTTGAGGGGGGCTGAGGTGTGATAAAACCAGACCAAAATGAAACAAGTCCTCTGAAGGGATAGGTCTTTCCCGGCTAAAGGCATATTAAGCATCAGAGCAAAGCGGGCATTTCATTTAAACTATATTTTCAGAAAATTAGATTTTTTTTTCAGAAAAGCTTTTATTCCAAATGCTGCACTGTTTGAGTTATATGCCTGATCACAAGATGATGTAAATCAGTCCCTCTGGAAGGAGTGGAGCTGCAGATCTGGTGTAGGTCAGACCAGCTGTGGTGCTTGCAGGCTGGAAGGCAGCAGGTTACTTGCAGCCACTTCCTTCCTGGAAAAGCAAGAAATAGGCTGGGAAATAGTGCCATCATCCCCTCTGGTGAGTACCTCTATAAAAGAAGACATTTTGTTTTGGTGAACAGTTTAAAAGAAAATTCAGCTGTGTTCTGGATATGTTAGGTTGTTAACACAAGCTTCTGGCTTCCCTGTGATACTTGAATCATTCAAATATTCAGTTCCTGTAACTAAATTTGATTCCTGTGGCCTTTCCTTTTGCATATTCCACCTTGCAGGATTTGGGTTGTTTATTAATTTGCCAGCTGCCCTGTGCACTGATTCTGGCTGCACAACCCTCTTCTCTGCAAACCACATCCCCTGCGTTTTCACAGCTGCTGCCATCCTTAATGCGTGTAGAGAATGTCTCCTGGCTGTCTGAACACAAATTCCAGCTGGCATCACCTCATGACTGAGCAAAACTTCCCCGTCTCTCCTGGTGGTGTTGCAGTTGTCCTGTTTCTGTGTCTCAGGTGTTCGCATCTCAAGGCAAGGATTTGGGGATAGCAGCAGAGCTCGGGGGGCTGAGACAGCTGGGGTTCTGCCCTGGTCTGTGACCAGGAAGGACAACAGCTGTGACACATGGGGGATGCGAATGGGGTCTGAAGGGGGTGTGTGGCTGGAGCAGGGTGCTGAGTGGGTGAATGAAAATAACAGCTCGCTCTTATCTTTATCCAAGATGATACTTGCCAAGTATTGAGATTACGACGGTAACAGGTTTAATGATTGACCTCATTGTGGGTTTGCCAGCAGAGAACTTGTTCCATTGCACTTGCTCTAAGTTCTTGTATGAAACTTCATGGCCTGTCAATACAAAATGATTTAGTCCCACAAAATATTTTATATTTAGCAGTTCTAGTTTACAGTTGCTAAACCGTTATAGCTAGTAGAGCTGTATTTTAAAATAGTGCTTTCTTATCAGTAGGCCTGTTAATATCAGTGTTCTGTAAATAATATCTTTATTTCCTTAAAAATATTCTACAGAAATTGTCTTGCTGCCTCTCTCCTAAAAGGAGACTGTTTTCCACCCATGAATTTCTGCTGGTTTGCAGAAGTAAAGGCACTGGGCATGTTTCTGTTGTTTGTCACATGGAAGAAGGAGGAACGATAAAATCACTAGCATGCTGTGATGCTGGAATGTCATATAGGTAAGCAAATACTGCACAGAAAAATGGGTGAACAGCTGAAAATTCACAGCACCAGAATAGTAGTGTTTGTGGAATTTAGCAGCTATTTTATTTTTGAGCTATGACTACTCATCCTTACCAGAAGATGAGTAAAGGATCTCCTTCCTTCACCTGGGGTTTGTAAGGCAGATTCCAAGGTCAGAGAACTTTGCCATTACATGTTTCATGTCATGAAGCTGTTAGGCTTTCTTCTTTGTGCATGTTTTTAACTGCTACATAGTGTTAGCAGCTTTTTAAAATATAAAGGTCAGATTTGGTGCTCTTATCTACATTGTTTACTGTTACACTTCCAAGAGATTGCAGAAATAAGGGTTAGTATGACACGCTATGGTACGTGCTGCAGTTTTTCAGATGAGAGAGAACTTGTGACCTCTCAGGGGTCATCTCCGTTTAATATTGGTTTTTGGACAGAATCAACTTCAGCTCTCAGCTTTGACTCTGATAAGGGATAAAATAAATTTTTCTAATCCCATCCTTCCTGGTTCCATGTTCCTTTGGAGATGCACAGGAAGAATGAAGTGAATGACATGTTTTTTTGTCCCAGGGAAGCAATGAAGCACTCCCCCCACACTTCAGTTGTGGATGATGATGCTCCTTTGTATGAGAGCCCAGAGCTGATCTCCTCATCCTTGAGACATTCCAGATTTGGAGGGAGCTGGGGGAGAGGTCAGAAAGTGAGAGAATGTAAAATTTAAGAGAATGTGGATAATACCAAAATTTGAGTATGCATTTTTGACAAGAATTTCCTTGGCTGTATTTGTCATATGTTAATGGTGCATTTGGAATATGGCCTGCAGCTGTAAATGGAATGATTGTTTAATTTAGCTTGGTTCGAGATTTACTTTACCAAGCCACTACATTGCCATTATGTAGCAAAGCATCAAAATACATTGGGCAAGTGGTAGTGTCTACAGTGAATCTATAGTAAACAAAACTAGATATTCCAGAAGTCCCAAATGCTTCTGGGTATAGTAAAGCTAATGAAGCCTCATTTCCCCTGGCTTTATGTGCCTGGCTGTATGCAGGAAACCAATGGACCTGGATATCTCTTTCTCTGCTAGCTGAGCAAATCTGTTACAGATGCTAATTAGCCCGGAGATGAGGGCCTGACGCTTGGCTAGCTGCTGGGCTCCACGCTACTCGCACCATGGCTGACTGGCTGAGTAAGCTAACTCACCTTGCAGCAGGCAGGCCAAGCGAATGACTTTGGAGGCTGTGTGCAGCTGCAGTGCCGTGAGTTGTGTAGGACTGTTGTTGCATCTACGTGTCCACATGTTAAATGTACTTTAGAATGGCCTTCAGACCCAAAAGCCTTCAAGTGAAGGTTGAAGAGGGCGGTCGGATGGCCAGGTTGCTCATCACCAAAGCATGATGGTATAAGCACTTCCTTCTGCGGCTATGGACTAATAGGCAGTCTGGTTTTGTCTGTTTTGGCTTTTTTTCCAATGCATTTTGGATCTCCTTTTGAAGTAATGAGAGGACGGACTAGTGTACGGGTCAGAGGACTGACCCAACTGACTTCCAAGGATTAATATCGCTCACATTTTAGTGAGTAGTTTCTTGAAATACAGAGAGGATTGTGACTTGCTTAAGGCCACACACTCTGACTCTGTGACTGGTTATCTGCACCCTAAAAACTGGTCCATGTTCTAAGCAATGCAGAGGATGTACGTCAGTAGTGCATCTACAGTTTGAATAGGAATTGTGTAAAGAAGGAATCTTGGTGTAACGATAGCAGGTTGGGGCAGGCTAGCTTACCCTGTGAAATGTTACACAGTCAAAAGTAATTCTAATCGGTATTTTTATTGGCTTGGACCTGATGCTTACAGAATTAGAGGTTGAGCTTTGGCACTTTGGACCTTTTTGCTTGATGTTTTTCCCTCTGAAGTTTGGCAAACATATTGTGTGTTGTAACTGCATAGAGTGGAATTTTGTTGTGTGAGCAATGAAAACTAATTATGCTCATTAGAATTAAAGCAGTTAATATAGCTGCATTTAATAACAGTTCAGTTCTGACCCTAGGGACAAGCATTCATTTCTTAGTGACTTTTACATTGGCACGGGCAATGATGGGGAGGAGCAAGCGACCAACCCAGACAGCAGCTTTCAGCACAGGGCTGGAACATGGGCGTGGGGAAGCTATTCTGTCACCTTTTCTAACAATCAAAGCTGTGTGGTGTTACATGGTGGTCAGGTCTGCCTTTTGAAACTGTAACTACACATTTAAAAAAAAAAAAAAAAAAATCCTGTGTTGTTTCTTAAAGTAATGGAAGGAATGGAGCTTGCCTGGCCACGAAGCCTTTGTTTCAAGGCTAAATCTCTAGTATGTGCTGACTAGCTGGTGAAAAAGTGCCCTGTGTTGATTGATTTATTTAACTTTCTTCCAGTAAGATAGCGTACTATGCTGTTGTCCTTCCACTGCATGGGAAGAGCCTAAAATAACAAAAGCTGTTACGACAGCTTCTGAAGGGTGGCTTTGTCAAGGTCATGGTTCCTATTTTCTCTGGATTTTGTGCAAATAGAGATAGGTATGTTAGGGACTTGACCAAATATTTTATTTATAAGACAATGAGTCTCCCAGAAGTGTAAAATCAAACAAAAATGCAACTCCTGCCCTTAATTATGCAAATACAATCAGCTAATGCATGTTATGGTTAGCCTGGGACTGTGACCGGTCAGCACATGCAAAGCTCTGGAATTAACCTATGGATGTTGTTGCTCTTTCTCAGCCAGCAAATCAAAGTCTCTGAGGGACATGGGGATGCTGCTGTTAAGCCACAGAATGTAAAGCTATGTGAAGCTTTGTATCAGCAGGTGCTTCTGCTGGCTCATTCTACAATACCTAATTTTTATGTAGTTACGCTGAAAATTTAAAAATGCTGAACAGGTATTTCTGCCCTGTATTTGGAGCAACAGAGGGTGGTAAAGATGAGGGTGTGGTTTGGAGGGGGGGAAGAGTTTATAGAAGGCTATTAAATGTGTGGATGCCATGTTTGACTCCAGGCCTTTAAGATGATGATGGTTCAAGTTTGAGAGCATTGGGAAGTAGTTTCTATGCTTGCTCTGCTTGTGCGTGTGCTTGCCTGGGCATCTGCATTTAGCCAGTTTTGGGGAGGAACACTGACCTGGATACTGTACTAGATGGAGACTTAGCCTGACCTAGTACTGCTGCTTGTGTGGGGCCTTATATCCTTCTTTGTTATAGATGATGTGGTGGGTAGAATAGCAGGGTTATGTGGAATGAATTTATAAGGCAACACTGGATTAAAAAGAATTTGCCTGTAAAAACAAAATCAGCTGTTCAAATAAAATCGGACCGCTTTGCACTGAAGTAGATAAGCAATGCTGGTGTGAACTAGGTGCTCTAGTGTCCAGCGTGCTCTAGGAGATCCTACTTGGCTGGGGGGTTGGACTAGATGATCTTCAAAGGTTCCTTCCAACCCTGCTGGTTCTGTGATTCTGTGAACTGTTCTACTGGCTGTGCTGTGCTTGTGGGGACAGTCAAAAAGAGGGATTATACTGGGATGAGATTTAGGAGGTATTCTGCGTTGGCAGAAATGATGCTTCAGAAGTCTATTTAATGTAGTTACTCCAGTTTAGCAATACAAAGTGTAATAGAAAATATACATTGAATTCCATTGGGATGTTTAGAAACCAAAGGAAAATCCATGTGATGTGAAAGAACTAAAGCCTGTATATATCTGCATGTGTGTGCATGTGTTTATATATTTATTTGTATACATACAGATATATAGGACGTTTTTTGGCTTCATACATATATATATGTAGACTCACGCATATAAGTATATATGCAGGTTAAAAAAGAACTTTTTATCAATGTTACACAACAAAAAAGATTGGACAAGAAGTAATGTTATAGGGTAATGTATTTTCTTTGCTAATAAGAGAACTTTCCATTTACTTTTTTTTTAGTAAAGTTAAACAGAAGTTCTCTTCATCAGCACTTTCTGCAGAGTACCACTTGGAGAGACAGCTTATTTAGTATTTTCTATATACTGTAAAATGTGTATATATATATAGAATAAGTTATATTTAATGTATAATGTGTTAGAGCATAAACTTTGATTAGTTTATGTAATATTTTTGTTTTTAAAAGAAGGATTGAATTTAATGGGTAAAACAAATATTACTATTTTCAGTGCTCCGGGAAGTTCAAAATAGTCATGAATTAAAACATAACATGGCAGACTTGTACAAGAAAAGTGCTGCTTTCTTATGGGATATCCAGTCTTGTTTGCTTATAATCCATTTTCTCGTGGGTGAGGGGGTTGTTGGTGGTTTTTTTTGTTGTTGTTGCTTGCTTTGCTGTTTTTTTTTAACTTTAAAGCTGGAGTTAGACATATCAGACAATCTGTTCTGCTTTCTGCTACTTCATTATTGCAGAGTCTCCCAGTCATGCCCAACTTTGTTGCATCTGTTAATAGATAAAGTAAGGTCATTTTGACAAAGATCCTGTGAATGAGTCCTAGACAAATTCTGACTGAATGTCTGTGTCTATTAATTATATATAGTACAGCATGCATTACGGGTCAGTTTGTCTTAGTTATTGCTACTAATAAGCATATTGTAACTCATTTCTAGTAGTTCTTGTCCAATCTGAATTGCATCTGTAATTCTGCCCGTGAGAACATTATTTAGCTAGTAGCAGGTATAGGTGGAAGAATAACATTGACTTTTTAAGACCAACAGCTTTTGTACCAGAGGAGAAAATTTAGCCTTGGATAAAGTTGCATTCATGTACAGCCTGTAATTAATTTTGTGGTAGTTGGGTAAAACTTTGTGTGTTGGAGCTCTGCGAAACTTTACTCATTTTTCTGGTCTACATGGTGTTTTGGGGGAAAGGGTAGGTTAGTGTGTTTTCTGGTTTCTTAATGTCAGAGCAACATACAGGAAGAGTACTCTTAGATGTTTTCAAGCATTTTCAGATCTGTTTTGCATCCTTTAAAGTAAAGCTGGGCTTGCACAGGAGTTAAGATGATCAGCAAGTTGCACCACAAACCTGCAGGAGAAACAACAGGAATGACACGAGCTGTTCTAAACCTTTTAACTTGCCTCTGGGGAGAGCACATTGCTCTATTTTCCCTGGTTAAATTACAGTTCTCATAAACAAGGGATACGGTGTTGCATGGCTAAAGTGCAGTGGTTCACTTTGAAAATGAAAACCATTGCATGGACTGCAAGTTCCTCCATTTCCTTCATCAGTTAAAAATCTGAAATCTTCAGAGCTCTGTGTAACTTGGAATTGGTGATTGATAGAGTAGGAACGTGGTTACAATTCGGTTATATTTGGTGAATGTAACATAGCAGTAAGTTTCTCTACTCTGTGGGAAGACAGCTTTTGTTTTAGAGGAAATCATAATGGAATTTGAAATCTCATCAAGAAGCTTGAGGGTTTTTTCTTTCCATTTCTGCATGATAACTTCAGTGTGGACAGCAACTGAATGTGGCAAGAAACTTCACTGTGTAGGCTAACATCTATTTCAAAGGTTAGCTGGAAGCACCCAGATGGCTGGCACTTTGGTCAGCTGATAAATAAAGTTAGGTTTTGATTTGGAAGAGGTTATTGGTAGGCATAGCAGGTGCTGGATCTGGTGGATGTTTCTGGTTCTCCTCAAGGCAAGGTGCAGGTTGGGCTCCTGTTCAAGCGTCATGACAAGTGACGCTTTCTCTTTTCAAGACGTTGGGAAAGTTGTCTGTCCCTTCCCCCACAAGGTATCTAATACTCTGTTAAAAGGATTGAATACTTGTAAACCCTTTTTTCCCCACTAAGTATGGCATAAAAGCTGCAATAGCTTTGTTTTTTGTTGTTACAAGATGATCACATGTACATGCCATTCCTCAGCACGTGGCTTTGATACTTTTTTCTATAGTTAACTGACTGAACTGCCTGTCAACCGCTGGCTGACATGGCTGGGTTTGATGTTTTCATTCAGTGGGGCTGGGATTGCTAAAATATCGCTGATATCATTTAGTTTTCTTTTGAGTTGTATCACCTTGCTTTCGTTGTCTTATTTAGAAAAACCTGAAAGTAAATCAGATGAAGAAACAAAGAAAAAACAGGAGGGAAAACCAGGAGCTTGTAGCCAGTAAGCTCTGGGACTGGAGCTGGATTCGTGGGTTACTGAAGGATTCATATGTGTAATCAGGTTCATTATAGGCAGGTGTCCCTTGTATTTCTAAGCCTTCATGAGTGCTCAGACAACTTATGATCTTGGTTTTGATCTTGGCTTACGATCTTTGTTTTTCTATATGGACAATGAGATTCACTGTGAATGGTTATAGCAACTTCGTTACATTCATGTACCATAAAAGACTTCATGTGAAGCTTGAGCATAAACTTGGATTTGCATTCAAAGTAGTAGAATGGTACCTTCTATTTCCTTCTTTCTGGGAGGTAGGAGAGAAGGGAATGTTATTGCCATCCCCTTTACCGGACTTAGGGGAACTAGGGAATTGGCTTATCATTATGGATTTTTTTCCTTATTTTTCTTAATTTTTATAATAAAAATATGCATAATTCTGTCTAGTTAGATGTTTCATAGTGATGAAAAAGTTTTACTATTTTTAGAAAAGAAGAATCTTCTAGTTTTACTACCTGGGAAATTAAAGTTCTTCATTGATAAGAGAAACATAAAATATTTTAGAAATAATCAGAAGTTAATTGTCAGGTGAAATCCCATTGCAAAATAACAGTAAAATGTGTTATAGGATTGGAGGCATTTTCAAAGTACGTAAGGAAAGTGAAAGCAAAAGTTCTTTGGGTTTTAGGGTGTTCTGCTTTTATGTCCCTTAACAAACAAACAAACAAAAAAACAAACACATCTACATCTATCTGATGTTTTCAAAAACACCACCTATCTAAGATACTGTTGTGGTTCTCCTACCCTGACCTGATATGCTGATTTTAATTTTTATCTGTGTAATAAACTTTTAGAGGATTAATTATATTTACTTTGGCACCTTCTTTTCTAAGTCTTGCCATATGTTTCTTGTGATTTATTTTATTGTCATTGCTAACAGTAAAAAGTCTATTTCCATCCAGAAACAATCCTAGTTTTCCTGCAGGTCTATTTAGGTAGTACTTAGTTGTTGCTATGTCTTTGCAAAGTGTATAGTATTGTTTTCTTATTTTACATGGACTTGTTGGTCTGCCACCTGGCAACCTATAATAATCCTACTTAAACTTAAACGCCAAGCTTTGCCTTGACAATGTCAGATTGTGTCATATTAGAAACTTATTTCTCACTTGCACATAAAGCAAATATGATTTTGAAACAGTAGGTTTCACTTAATGAAGCATCAAATTTTGTATCTTTGTGTATGTATTGACCTTAAAGTTATTAGTGACGATCTTTATATTAAATTATGTATCAAGTTCAAACTTGCAGTGCTGAAGCAATAAAAATAAATACATCTCAGAAGCCTGTCTCTTCAAATCTGGCTGTGATGCATGGTTGTGGTGTAACATCAGAAGGTGTTGTGGTTTAACCCTGGCAGGCAGTAAAGTACCACACAGCCACTCGCTCACTCTCCCCAGGTGGGATGGGGGAGAGAATTGGAAAGGTAAAGCATGAGAGCTCAGAGGCTGAGAGAAGCCAGTTCTGTTTCCATCACCGCTGCAGATGTCAGGTTCTGTCAAAAATTTTTTTTCATTAATCTGGGTGATTCTTAGTATAATACCATTGATATGGCATATAGCAACCATAGCAGTGAGGAAGTACAGTATTACGTAGCAGTTAGCCCATGATTTGAGCTGTATGATGCTATTCTCACCCAACATCCAATCCCCTTGAGGTACACATCGGCCTTCCGCATTGCCCGCCAAGTGCACCCAGGTCTTTGAGCAAAAGCAATGTCACGGATGGGTTTGCCTTTGCCTGAAGCAGGAATAACCCAGGCTGTCTTCCCCAACATGTATGTTATGTGCGCTACAGGGACTTTATCTCCTTCTACAGTACATAAGAGCTTTGACTGGGCAGGGCCAGCCTGGTTGGCAGATCCCCTAGTGTTGACTAACCAGGTGGCCTTTGCTAAATGTGTATCCCAATGTTTGAATGTCCCAGCACCCATTGCCTTCAGTGTAGTCTTCAGCAGTGCATTGTATCGTTCGATTTTCCCAGAGGCTGGTGCATGATAGGTGTATTGGGTTTATGTGGTAAAGGTTTGGTAGTAGGGGGGGACACAGGGATGGCTTCTGTGAGAAGATTCCAGAAGCTGCCCCATGTCAGATAAGAGCCAGCTCCAGCCGGCTCCAAAAGGGACCTGCTGCTGGCCAGAGCTGAGCCAGTGAGCGATGCTGGTTGTGCCTCTGTGAGAGCAGATTTAAGAAAGGGAAAAAACTGCTGTGCAACAGAAGCTGAGAGTGAGAGGAGTGAGGAACAGCCCTGCAGACACCAAGGTCAGTGAGGAAGGAGGGCAGGAGGTGCTTCAGGTGCTGGAGCA
>VXAL01012284.1:164561-185121 GCA_013399475.1 Chauna torquata
CCCTTGAGCCCTTGTCCATCGTATTTTCTTCCCCTGTTCCTTTGAGGAGGGGGAGTGAGCGAGCAGTTGTGGTGGAGTTCGGCTATTTAGCTGGGTAAAACCACCATGATAGGGGATGTGATATACCCATTCAATGCCGTGCTCTTTGGCCTGGTGTCTATGAGGTTGTTTTGGAAATGAGTCCCATTGTCTGACTCAATTCTTTCAGGGGTAGCAAGAGGAGCTGTGCTTCAGGACCACCCACTTCCGAATTAGCTCGAACTCCTTCGTATACTGCCAATATCTCTTTTTTGGTTGGAGTATAGCAGGCCTCGGATCCTCTGTATCCCCAACTCTAAAACCCTAGGGGTCGACCTCGAGTCTCCCCTGGTGCTTTCTGCCAGAGGCTCCAGATAGGCCATTCTCCCTGGCTGCGGTGTAGAGCACATTTTTTACATTTTGTCCTGCCTGGACTGGCCCAAGGGCTACTGCATGTACTATCTCCTATTTAATTTGTTCAGCAATATCTAAGGCCATCTGGATGACCTTTACCTCTACAAATTGGCTTAATTCACCTTCTCCTTCAGCAGTTTCTGCAACTTGTTGTACCAGAACAGAAGGGTCTACATTATCTTCTGCTGGGAGCTGTTACGTGGACCACTGACACACATAGCAGAGAGGCTGTCATGCCATGTGTGTGACAATGTGTGCCCTGCTGTCTTTATTATCCTTGCTATCACTGAAGCTGTGGTTTGGATGGGAATATTAATAAATTCTTGGGGAGAACTCAGACACATGGAGCGTAATACTAATTTTGATGACAGTCTATTCAACTTTTGACTAATCAAAGCTTTAAATTCAACTTGCAAATGAATTCAGGTTTGGTGGTTTTTTTTTTTTTTTTTGGAACTGAACTGTTTTTCCAAGTTCGTTACTTAGGGATTTAGGACTTATTTTGGCCACTTTGTTTGGTAAAAATGTATTCAGGTTAGTGGTGAGCACGAACCTCTACGACTTTATAAGTCAGTGGAAATAACTGAAATCCTTTATGAAATGTAAGGCTTTTTTATTCTTCATTTTCAACAGTTTCCACTCTCAAAGCGTTGTTAAGGTATGAAGATAGGTACTTCAATATCAGGGAATGTCATAAGTAGGGTTGTCTGTCCTCATGCAGTCTAGTCAATGTACATAAATTCAAATTTATGACTGGATTATATAAAGATTTCAAAGTATAGTAATCTGGAGGTTGGCCAGTGTTTAAGGACATGAAATGTTTAAAAAAAAAAAGAGTGCTATTGTCACTGGACATTTGCTTAACAGAATCACAGAGTGGCTGAGGTTGGAAGCGAACTCTGAGGGTATCTGGTCTGAGCCCCTGCTCAAGCAGGGCCACCCAGAGCAGGGTGCCCAGGACCATGTCCAGGCGACTTTTGAAGATCTCCAAGGAGGGAGACTCCACAATCTCTCTGGGCAACCTGTGCCAGTGCTCAGCCACCTGCACGGTAAAGTGCTCCTTAATGTTTGGAGGGAACCTCCTGTGTTCTGGTTTGTGCCCATTGCCTCTTGTCCTGGCACTGGGCACTACTGAGCAGAGCCTGGCTCCATCTTAGCACCCTCCCTTTAAGTATTTCTGTACATTGGTGTGATCACCCCGAGCTTCCTCTTCTCCAGGCTGAAGAGTCCCAGCTCTCTCAGCCTCTCCTCAAAGGAGAGGTGCTTCAGTCCCTTCATCATCATGATGGCCCTCTGCTTGACTCTTTCCAGTATGTCCATGTCTCTCTTGTACTGGGTGGGGGCAGAACTGGACATGGTAGATACTTTGCCTAATGCGGCCAAAGATACTGTTAGCTTTCTGTTTGGCAAGGGCGCATTGCTGTCTCATGATCAACTTGGTGTCCACCAGGACCCCCAGCTACTCTTCTGTCAAGCTGCTTCCCAGCTGGGTGGCCCCCAGCACATATTAGTGCCTGGGGTTGTTCCTCCACAAGTGCTGGACTTTGCACTTCCTCCTGTCAGAGCATTTCTCCAGCCTGCTGAGGTCACTCTGAACGGCAACACAACCCTCTGACATATCAGCCACTTCTCCCAGTTTTGTCATCTGCAACCACGCTGAGGGTGCTGCCCCATCATCCAGATCACTAATGAAGGTGTTGAACAGGACTGCACCCAGTATTGACACCTGTGGTGCACCACTAGTTACTGGCCTCCAACTAGACTTTGCATCGCTGACCGCTGCCCTACAGGTCCGGCTGTTCAGCAAGTTTTCGATTCACCTCACTGTATGCCCATCCAACCCATGCTTCAACAGCTTCTCTATGAGGATCTTGTGGGAGATTGGGTCAAAAGCCTTACTGGAGTCCAGGTAGACAATATCCACAGCTCTCCCGTTGTTTACCAAGACAGTCATTTCACTGTAGGAAGTTAATTTGCTGTAGAAGTCATAAGGCATTTAAGCAATACCATAGCCACCTGCAAGCAACTTTAAAACTGTCTTACATATTTTACTGTTCCATAACCAGGTAGGACCGTTGCCTCAGTCTGTGTTCCTAAGTGGAGAAGCACAGTGCAACTTGGTTTAAGCTACTTGTTTTAACTATAAATATTCCGTCCATTTCTGGACATCTTTCATGAAATGCTTAGGGTTAGAGTTGTAGAAGTACAGAGCATTTGTGTGTGTGACTGAAATGTTCTGCGAATGTTCTATCAGCTTTGAAAGAGCTGAGTTTGCCAACGAATTTACCTTGCATATGCCAAGCTTGGCATTCAAAACTGCATAATCTATTGCTTAATTTCTTTTATGTAGAATTGGAATAATGCTGAATATCACTAAAATTCTTCTTAAAGAGGAATGCAATTTTTATGAAACGCTTTATTTTATGCACAGAGAGTAACTGAGGAAGTGCTTGTGGGGAAATCCCAAACTTCTCAGGTACAGCATGTGGAAGGTATGCAGTAAGTAAAATCACTGAAAGTCCTGAACTTGAATGCAAAGACTTAAAAGTAAAATAACGACCCGTCTCTTCAATCCCAGAATCCTAGAATATCCTGAGTTGGAAGGGATTATCAAGTCCAATTCCTCGCTCCCCGCAGGACTGTCTGAAAATTAAACCATATGTCTAAGAGCATTGTCTAAACGATTCTTGAACTCCGGCAGGCCTGGGGCCGTGGCCACTGCCCTGGGGAGCCTGTTCCAGTGCCCGACCACCCTCTCGGTGAAGAACCTTTTCCTAACACCCAGCCTGACCCTCCCCTGTCACAGCTCCATGCTCTCTCCTCGGGTCCTGTCGCTGTCACCAGAGAGCAGAGATCAGCGCCTGTCCCTCCACTCCCCTCGTGAGGAAGCTGCAGGCCGCCGTGAGGCCTCCCCTCATCTCCTCTTCTCTGGGCTGAACAAACCAAGTGACTTCAGCCGCTCCCCATGCGTCTTCCCCTCCAGACCCTTCACCATCTCTGTAGCCCTCCTGTGGACACTCTCTCACAGTTTCATGTTCTTCTTATGCTGTGGTGCCCAGAACTGCCCACAGTGCTCGAGGTGAGGCTGCACCAGAGCAGAGCGGGACAATCCCTCCCCTCGCCCAGCCAGCAGGGCCGTGCCTGATGCACCCAGGGCACGGCTGGCCCTCCTGGCTGCCAGGGCACACTGGTGGCTCGTGTTCAGCTTGCCATTGACCAGAACCCCCAGATCCCTTTCTGCGGGGCTGCTCTCCAGCCTCTGGTCCCCCAGTCTGTACGTACAGCCAGGGCTGCCCCTTCCCAGGTGCAGAATCTGGCACTTGCTCTTGTTGAATTTCATGTGATTGGTGATTGCCCAGCCCTCTAATTTGTCAAGTGCTCTCTGCAAGGCCTCTCTACCCTCAACAGAGTCAGCCGCTCCTCCCAATTTAGTGTCATCTGCAAACTTAATGCACCATGTAGTCCTATATCCAAGTCATTTATGAAAACATTGAGGAGAAGTGGCCCTAAAATGGAACCCTGGGGAACCCCACTAGTGCCTGTCTGCCAGCCTGATATAACCCCATTTACTATAACCCTTTGAGCCCCAATGAGTTGAGACAGGAGTTTCCAGTTGCATGTTCACATAGTGCTACAGGACCATATCATGACTATATAAAAAGGAATGTAAGGTTTCCTCAATTTTCAGTGCTTTTTTTCTTTTAGGATATTTGATAGTTTTTCAACTGTAGGATCAGCGTAGCTTTTCTGCTTTGCAAAAGGAAGTCTTTGTAATGTTTTGTTAAAAACTTAGTGTAAATGCATTGAAAGATAAACTGTATGAGGTTGAAACTAGTGTATGTTTTCATTCATCTGATGAAGTGTGCCTAATCCACTAATGTATTATGTATTCCTTGTCCTAACAAAGCAAGCATTGCTGTTACGGGTAGCATTTTAAGTTAGGAAAGTTGCAGTTAGTGTCGTGTGTAATTCTGTTTCTTTTAGATCTATTGCAATATACTGTGAGTAGACTGTTGTTAATAAATGCATCATCTTGCTAGTGAGGATAAAATAAAATTTTCTTAAAGAAAGCTGCAGTATTTAAATTGTTCTTTTTTTTTTTTGTATGGTATCTATGGGTGGGTATGTAGGTATCTCTACATGTAACAAGTTATTTTTCATCTGGGATTATTTACTATGTAAATCAAGAGGCTGGTAAAGCTGAAAATCATATTGAAATTTTACTAAATGAAAGAACTGGGATTGATTTCCGAGAAGGCAAACTGAACTTGCATAGTCATCATTCATGTGAAACTTGTGTGATTTTTTTGGGTGGGAGTAGCTTTTTGTAAAATATCTCATGAAAATTTTAATTCCGATCTTGTTCTACAGTATACCGTGCTCCTGATATCGGCCATCCACAACATATTACTTAATTGTGTCAAATTGTTTTCCTTGCTGAAATTATTCAGTAAAGTTATGAGCCAATTATCATTGAATTTTGTTGGATTTCTATTATATGCATTTTTGTACCAATTAGCCACCCAATATAATGTTGTTTCTGGATTATTTATGTTGATGAAAACAGAAGATACTATTTATTGCTAAAGAAGGCAACTTAAAGCTTTAAAAAACACAAGCAAAGAAGTGCGGTTTAATGTACTGATATACGTTGTGTAAGGTAGAAAATAGTACTCCAATTTGAAGGTTAGACATCTAAAAATACTAAGTAGTTTATATCTAGCACAATTCTTAATTGAAGGTTAAACTGCAAGTGTTCTGTATGGCAAAAGTATCACTTTCAAGTTGAAGAGTAATTTCTAAGACTTTAGAATTTATTATGTAAACACTTTTTTACTAAAATATTAATTTGAGAAGGAAAGGAAAAGTATGTTCCAAACTCGTCCTGTAGTGTCCCCCACTATTTCACCTAGATACGGTCCTAGTCATGATTTTCCGTTTGGTGTGTATTTACATTTTAACTGGATTTTGATTGTACAGCATAGTCTGCTGTAGGGGTTGAACATTAGTCTTGTGAACATTAAGCAAGTGCTTGATTTCATTACTGTGAATTCTTCACAAGCTATGTGGAAATATTCAAGACTGTACTGTTCATACGTAAAGTTTTAAAGAATTAGCGAAGATTCTGCTGGCATTTGCCATCCTTTTGGACTGCAAATATTCTGGCAGATCTTGGGAGGTATGCTGGCAAATCAAGTCTCATCAGTATACTGTTTTACATCTTAAAAAGAGGAGGAAAAAAAACCTAACCTGAAAACCAATGTGTTAAATTAAGCTCATAATACTTACCAAAGATTATCTGTAGTTTATATTTGCAAGGATCAGCTTTAACAGGAGGAATAAAGGCATATTGTTCCCTTTTCACTCAGGTATCTTTTAATGTGTGTATTTGAAAATAAATCTTTTTCAATCTCTATGAAAACAGAAGCAGTGAGGTTTGTGGTGCTGAATTTTGAATGCATAGAAGTATATTCAATGGAGATGATACTTAATGTATAATTTGCCTAATTTGTGTACTCATATGGATAAGAATTAACATTGATCTGGAAATAACAGATTCATTTTTATAGAACTTCTGTTTATTACAGCAGCATTTACATTATAAATCCTATGCTTTACGTGAATAAATATACGATAATGGCAATAGCATTTGTAATTTAGTACTGTACACTTCAAAAAAAAATCTACATGGTTCTGTAAAATAAATATTACCAAAAAACAGGATGAATGTATATTTACGTGTGCAAATAATGTAATACTTGCTGGAAATAATTGGAGATTAAAATCGAATTAAAATTGCTGACTCAATGGAGAAATGTTAATATTTTTAATTGAAAGCATTTTTTTTTCTCTTTTCCTTTCAGGTATTGCTTTGTTTTTGCTTTGGGATACCTCACTGTGTGCCAAATTACTAGAGTCTATATCTTCGATTATGGACAGTATTCTGCTGATTTTTCTGGGTAAGGAGCATCTTGTCTTCCTAACGTGATCCTGTATATGTCACTGGTTTTTTTACCATTACCACTCATGACAACATGATGAAACCCGAATTGTATCTGACGTACGTGTACGTCTTCAGCAGTGTGATACCACTATGTGAGGAAAATCTGAATGTTTTGAGGAATTTAGCTTTTAGCTTTTCTCTTTTTTAGGTTTTAAGTTAGGTGTTCCAGAAAGTGAAAGCCAAGGAGAGAGGCACCCCTGTGGCTAAGTAGTTACACAGCCCCTGGAAATAGAAGGCTGTGACTATATGTGCCTGTGTTTTATATAATGAGCTTAACCTGTATTTGCTTGGAGCTATATAAGAGCAAAATACAATAAAAAAGGCAAAATAAAAATAAAAAATATTGGTGATTCTTCTTTGTACTGCTGACAGAAACAGAGCACAACATTTTCTATAAATGTTTTCTCCTGATGGTGCTTTGATTTAAAGGAGCATTTTGGAAAAAAGGTTAGAGAAGTGTTTGCAAATCTGTTTAAAAAAAAAAAGCATTAAATACTTTTCAGGAGTAGTGTGAATGGCATTGGTCTTTACAGTTTAGTATTACCCGTATTGTGTAGTAGAGTTGTGTGTGTTAGCCTTGTCACTTCTCAGTCTTCATTGGTAAGAGCCCAGAAACTAGCTTGTAGGCTGAAGCCTATAACTTTTTATGGTTAAGTTCATATTTTCTGTCATTATAAGCTGACTCTTAACCTTCTGAAACATCTTTCTGCATTTGTGCCTATGCCCAAGTGTCTACCTTCAAGCCAGATGTCCAAGTTCCTGTTATAGTCAGAGGAGATCTAATCAATGTAGACAGTAGAGCCTGGAAGGCACCTACCACGAAGTATCTACCTTGATGTGAACTGGATCACTTCACATATGTCCCTGACTGTATTATCTAGATCTCTGCTGACTATAATGAGAGACTGTAACACAGACATAAGCATAAAAGACACCAAAAGCTGAATTTGCCAGTGTTGAATTGAATTTCACCACTATGAGTGGAATCATAATCCAAATGCTGTCCCTTCCAGTTCACTGTAGGGCCAAAGTGTACAGCCTTGCACTGACCAAAGCTCTGAGCTGAATCAGGAAGCAATGTAATTGCATTTGCTTGTTGCTGCTCTCAAACTATTAATAGTAGCTTGAGCACACTATTGTTCAAAAGTGACTGCATTGCTTTCAGATACCAGCTGTCTTTGTGGCTCTGTTTCTTTGGTGTTAGCTCAGAGATTTCTGCTAGGTCTAAACATGTCCAGGGATTCATGAAATGTGTGCTCTGGATAGAACTGTTCTAAAGCCTAGATCTGACTCTCTGATTGTGTGCTTGAGCTGCGTGATTTAAACTACCCTTTCATGCCTTGGTTTGGGAGCTTGGTGTATATGTATTGTATTAAATATCTAGCATGAACTGCATCTGCTCCCTTGAGGCCTGAGACAGAGGTTACTTCCAAAACAGGAGGAGAACAACATGCTGCAACTTGAAATGAAGAAGGCTATTTTCCATCAATTTTCCATAATTCCAGGGGAAGAGAGTAAGCTCAAAAATAACAAAAATGTCCTACCCAGCTGTTGAATCACAGCAACAGCAAGTTTTTTCTTGGTACTGAAGAAACTGACATGGCTTTTTATAATGGTTAGCCCTGAAAGAGCTTTGAATGAATACCTAGATTTATCTCCTAGCCCATCATGCCCATCTGAGGTGTCCAAGCCCAGAGAATCTGCCAAGAAAATTTGACCCCATGCTGGTGGTGCCATCACTTGTGCCAAGCATTGTGATCCTGGCTTCAGTACTGACAGATCCTAGCTGCCAGCAAGCTTTCCACAGTTTCCTTTGCCCTTCTGCCAGCACCTAGAAGGAAAATGAAAATTAAAATTCTGCCACACAGCCTCACTGTTCCAGGAAGGGCTCTTCCTCTTTTAGTCTCTAGATTGTTGCTCCTCAGCCAAATCTCTGAAGATACTGGAATAGCCATCTCAGAATGAAAAAATACCAGGGTCTGCTCTGATAACAATGACAGATGTATCAGCTAGAGATAATATAATGTCTGGCCGAGCTCATCCTCGGCTCCATCCTTCGGCCAGGCAGGATCCATGCTTGTCCATTTACTGTAAATGTCCATTTACAGAAGGAAAACCTGTTCTTTTTGGAATCAGTTGGGGATCTGTGACAACACCAGGCAGCTCTTCAGCTTAAATGCTGGAAAGAGATATGAGGGGTTTCCCAGACTGTCCATTCTCATTTATTTTTTTCCTTTCTGACCCTTGCCTGTCACTCTGGCTTTGATAACACGATTTTTGGGGTACTGATGATGATATAATGCAAAACTTTTTCCCTGGTCGCGTTTGGAGGACTGAAAATGTAGTGTGCTTTGAAATAACCTAAAACCTAAAAAGTATCATTTGACAGACCGAACCATCTGGCAAAATACTGTCAGTAAAGGAGGACTTGATGGCTCTTGGATTTACTTATCTATTGTAATTTAAATATGTGAGAAGAAGGCCAAGTGCAGTCAAGACTTGAACAAAGTTATGTGCTTATCCTACGGTGTAATTAGTATTATTTATTTATTTATTTGTTTATTTATTTATTTGTCTCCAGCTCAGGTACGTCTAGGCAAATAAAGTCCCCAATATTTTTTTAAGATCCGATTTCAAAGTTAAGTTTCTAAATTCTGGTAGCCTTCTTTATGCTTCTTTCTCCCCTACACCTGTTAGGGGTTAGCAGTGCTGGGATTTACATCAGTTGAAAACTCTTAGATATTATGGAGATGGTACCATTTCTCAGTAAAGTTTTTGGTTTTCCAGTACAGTTAAAGCTGAGTTACTTAGTCACTGAAGAATCTCTCTTAGGCAGTTTAAGATCCAATCAAGTGTACCAAATTGAACATAAACTGAATTCCATTGGAGTCAGCATAATTATGCTGGTTTTAGTTTTGACAGATATATTTACTTGAAGCACATAGTATTAGTACATGAAAAATTAAGCATAGGACCAGCTGTTAGTAGAAACAGTGAAAATGGTCTGCATGTCTAAATAAATCATAGTACTGTTCAACTTTGGTATATATATATTGTCCTTTGCTTACTGCTGATCTAATTTATAATGCATATAATTGCTCTTACTGCCCTTTTTTCTTTACTCTTCCCACTGTTAAAAAAACAAACAAAAAACAAAAACAACCCTATGCTATTAGAAAGTAAATGTAGAACACTTTGGCTGCATTTGTGGAACCTAATGCAGCAACAAAAGACATGATTTGTCAAATACTGTATCTAAGGAGTAAATTATTTTCATAGTTTGAAAACTGTAATGTTTTGAGCTCTAAAAGCTAACCACTTTGTCCCTGCATTAGAAATCTTCCAGTAGAGAGCAATTAAATTGGACTATTAGTATTAACTTTTCCGTGATACTTACATGTGAAAGAAAATCCAGAACTTTTTTTCCCTAAACTGTTCTTTCTTTTCTTGTAACAGTCCTATGATGATAATTACACAGAAGATCACTAGTTTGGCATTTGAGATTCATGATGGTAAGATTGCTTTAAACTGTCTTTAATCTTCTACTTAATGTTCTAAACAAGATAAATTTAAGGAAAGTTAGTCACAAGCCACTACAGTGAGTTACTCGAGTCTAATTTGTGTTTTAGGACAAAATATATTTTTATGTAATGTCAATTGATTCTTTTGGTGCTTACTATAGGAAGTATGAAGAAATGTAGCTCAGGCGCTACACAAGCTCTGAAAATGCTTGCATTGTGCAGAAGATACTACTTATTAAAAGGTCAATGATATTTTTGGGGCCAAAGACCACTGACATTTTTTTGTGCTGGTGTATAGATCCTGAGACTTATTTCTCTTTCATATTCCAAATTCAGAGATCACTGTTGTTGAGAGATTGGTGGTACAAGCACATGTGATCTCAGTTGTTGAGCACCTCTTGTCTTAAAATGCTAACTGTTAATCTCTTCCTAATTTGTGATGTGTATATCAATTTGTTTAAAACCTTTTTATACATTTTGTGTAGTTTATTGTCATAACAACGCTCACTGCTAATGTGTCAAAGTGCAAACAGGGAGATCATATAATTATGTTTTTGTCTTTTCTCCTACCAAATTTATCCAGCAGATAAATGGGTCCTAGTTGTGACAAAAAATGAATCCTAATGTTGGCTTTCCTGGGTAGGGTATCTAGATATTAGTTACTTTTAACTTTAAAAGAGTAATTATCTTTCTCTTAGTTGGAAAGTGTCATCCAACGAACCTATCTAATCTAACTTGAATTTCTTGGAACTACAGCTGTCAGTTGAAGATTGGGGAATGTAGCCCCAGACACCTGGATCAAGCCACCTGTTTTTCTGAGAAGTCCTTAGTAACATTATATATGGAGTTTAATATGGTTTTTGTCTTGTGTGTACAAGCTTTAGTGCTGTTGTTTCATTTTTTCCATTCTCATAAGATACTGTCTAGAGAGGGCTGTAGGCAACAACATTCATAAATATGAAAAGCCTGGAAAACATTTCTTGTACAAATTCTTGAATGAATGAGCATGAATGAATAATGCTAGACATATCTAGTTGGTCAAAAAGCTGATGTCTAGCTTCCAGAGGAAACATATTCAGAAGTATGAGTTTTGCGAGCTATAATCAATTAGAGTACAGAGTATGCAGATTAGAGGAAACAGCTTATTCTAAGGAAGTAATAATTCTAGTATCAAAGATAAATGCTTCCTCCTACTAACTATTATGTTGCTAGGGGAAAGAGTTATTCTAGATTTCCTGACATCGTGCACAAGTAGCGGAGGTGGGTTATGGGACAAGCATATGGGTGTTTCTGGTAGTCTTGAAACAAATGTTTCATTTAGTCAGCTCTATTCTTAACTTTCATTACAAACTACACTAGATTTTTTTTCTTGCTTAAATTAATACAAACAATTTATATTTTCCCAGTAAGATCAGGTTATTTTCTGTCTGAATTTCTTGGAGATGTCATTGAGTTCTGAGTATCAATCTTGAAATTTTTTTCTTTACTGACCCCACGTCAGAGATCCTCTAGAGTCTTTGTCAGCCTGTGGGGAGTAGCCGATAAAATATTGGAAAGCTTTCTCTCTGGCTGCATTTGCAGTTTAGCAGAGTTCCTGGCTTGAGTTGGAGAAGCACAGTGGGAGCATGACTTTCAAGAGTTGGTGAGACCAATGTAAATTCAGTCTGATGTTGGGAGATGCTGAGAAAAGATGTACAGGGGAAACTGAGATTGTATTAAAGCAATGATTTTTAACCATAGACAACTTATAGATCCAGCAAGAGAAATCAATGACAAGCCTGCTGTCAATGGGCTTTTGTTCACTGTACAAAAAGGTCTTTGCTTCCACTGGAAAATATTTTAAGAGACCTACTGGTTGGGAAGGAAATAATTTTGAAAATCACTATACGAAGGGCTTAATAGCACTCTGAGCCTCTAGTCACATCAGCTTGGCTATAGTAATCATCAACTACTTTTTGTTTTATTCCTCCCCTTGGTTTTTACTGGTACATCCAAGGAAACGTAATGAAAATGATAGGTCAAAGGTGTTACTGTGTTGGAAGATCTTAGTAAGCTTCAAGACTGTAGTTGTAGTTAGTTTGGTTTTGTGGTAAAGGCAAGTCTTCTGGACTAGATCTTTTCCTGGCAGCCTGTTCACTGTGTTTGGCTGGTTTCAGTATTCCATTTAAAGGTCCTGGAGAGAACTGGACGTGATCATGGAGGCCACTCACTCAACTCACTCATGCTGCATACTAACGAGTCTGTCTAGTCTTAGTGGATGTCCTATATTCCAAGCTGAACACTAGTACTTCTGTACGTAAACAATGACAATTCCTGTAGCTGTTACAACCCTGTGCACTTATTGTGGACTTTTTTTTTTATTACAGCAGGACAATTCTATGCAAGTTGCATAGGAATAATTTGTTTGCTTTGTAATACTAACTTTTCAGAAGGATATATGGATCACAAATTTACACCTGCGTAAATTTAGACTATGCCTGATTTACGTTTCAAACTTAAGCCCTTGACAGTTCTAGCCTTCTTACAGGTTCTTGCTACTTAAATGAGCACTGCCAAGCATGAATAGTTAGTATGTTAAGATTTGTTTTGTATTTCTTACTGATTATTTTTGGCATCACACATATATTTTAAAGGCAGAAATGTTTTTACATTGCTTGGAGACTGATTGTGTCCATATTCATTCTTTATGGCAAGATTTAGATTTCTGTGATGTTGGGCTAATGACAGAATTAAGGGAAAAAAGGAACTTTTTGTACTTCAGATTCTGTCTGAAGTACCTTTTTTTCACCAAATTTAAAACTGGCATGTTTTGGAGAGGGAAAGGTGCATTGCAGATGTTCCAGAAGTAGGATGATTGTCTGCAGTTAGTTTAGAAAGGCTAAAAATGGAGGATTTTACTTGCGTGAGAAATTGTTAGGTAGAAGATGATGTCAAGTAGAGAAGCTTTTGCAATTATAAGGTACAAAAGGTTGAGCAGAGGAGAAGAAAGATACTGTCACTGCTTAACTCCTGTATTTTGCAATGAGTTATGTATGGAGTTCTCCCTCTTTCACTTATAACCCACTCACCTGCACATGAGCCTCACTCATTTTAGTGCAATTCTATATGAGCTGGGGGATCTTTACAGGAAGGACCTGTATCAAAATCTAATCTCACTAATTTGTATGCACTTTGACAGCTTGTTTTTAACTCTAGTGCTTAGTGAATCTTAAACAAAGAGTCTCTTCATATGTTTATATTCATAACCCATGGAAGTTCTGGAGCTCATGACGTATTTATTTTTAAATCACCAAGAGATTCGATCAGCAAAAACAGGGAACATTAGACTTCATATTTGCTATTTAAAAGGGGAGAAAATGTTCACAGCTTTTTCCAACCTCATCCTTATTTCTTTTCTCTAACTTAAACTAAATAATACATAACTTAAAAATAAACAAGAAAAATAGTCACTTCTTAAATGTAATACTCATCTACTAAGATAAAAATATAATTCTTCTGAATTATTTCTCCATATTACTATGTTGCATTTGTCAGAAAAATGTGTCTAGACACAGGTAAGAAACCAGAACCATAACACTCTTCTGTCAGCTTCTTCTTGGTTCCCAGGGGCTTATCTCTTACATGCTTTCTGACCACAAAAAAATAAACTCTCCTGTTCCTGTATGCACCCTTCTGCCATCCCTCATGTCTTGGTTTTTAGCTCTGTAGTTGCCAATGCTTAAATTTGCTGTTCCTGGAGCACTGCTAGCTTTTTTCTAATTATTATGTCCTGGTGTATCTGGCGCCCTCCATTTTTAAAAGCAGTAGAATAGACATTGATGCTGATCTGGTAAGGCACTGCATTTACTGTGAGAGCTAGAAGCTATGAGTTGCATATTCAGTGTACTCTAAAGGGTTGGGGTTTTGTTTGTTTGTTTGGTTTTTGTTTGTTTGTTTTTAACCTCTGCCTTTTCCTTTGAATCATGCATTGGCAAAATATAGTTATATGCTAGTCTTACACCAATATTTTAGGTCTCCCTACATTTACTTTGCTCCAACAGCAGCATATGAGGAGAATGGCCGGATTGTTTTATGCTGTTTTTCCTCATATTGCTATTGTACTATTATAGTGTTGTAAGATTTCCAAATCAGCTGCTAGATCCTATTTTCCCCTGAAAATTATGAAAGTGCAGTCTCTGTCCAATATAGCCCCTGAGAGGAAGATATTTTAATGGACGGATGAAACACATGGAAAAATGGGGAAAAGAGATAAGGAAAAAGAAACAAATGTAAAGTTGGAGAAACTTACATGCAAACACTGTGTTAGTTGCAGTGGTCTTAATTATCTGTTGCTATGAGCTTCATACAGTCATAGTAGTATACCGTACACTTGGGATGTTTTTTAAGCAATGTAATTTAAAAGAAAAAAAAAAGCAAATTTCTTGTTGGTTTGCAGGTAATGAGCAATCTTATCCAAATTGCAGTACCTGCTCTTATGTTAGTAGTAGTGGTTTTATTAGCTGTTCTCAAATAGTGCAATGCTGTCAAAAGTATTGAAGAATGTTTCATGTTTTAGTTGATACAAACATTCCATCTTTATTTTCAGTTAACTTGACACTTTGCCTTCTACTTTTCTCGAAGGCAAATACTTCCCATATTCAGCAGGAATGGTGTGGTGGTGTGTGTTTGTTTGTTTGTCTGTTTTGTTTTTATTTTACTTATACTTTCTTCACAAGTCTAGGAATTTCTTTTAATGCTCTCTGTCAATTGTCTCTTGATCTGTATTTTTGTATTTCTTTTTAAAAGTGCTCCCTCTTGTGTTAGTGAGAACATGACCATTATTGCAGTTACCGAATCACTTTATTACTGTATATGTCGTTAACATTTGAAGGATTGTATTGTATTTCTCCACTCCTACATCTTCAAGTGTTGTTTTGTCCCTATGTTTGCTGGTGTGGCTCTCTGGATATCAAAATTTCTGATTTTTCTTTCTTTTTTGTAGTTTCTGTGCAATTTTACTCAGCTGGCATCTGTGTCTGTTTGCTTCCCATGTGCTAGTAACAACTAAAACTGTTATTGAATGTCTGTGTCTTCTTCAGGTCTGAAAATGTTTCAATAACAGCATGCATTTGAGCTCAGCTGGTGATCCATTTCAGAACCTCAAATTAAAACTTACTGTAGTTACAACAAGGCCTGCAATGTGATCTCCATGTTTAAGTATTATTAATGTAATATAATCTCATGTTTAAGCATTATTAATGAGTTACCAAATAGCCAGATTTTCATGCAAATGTAAAGGTGGGTATATTCAAGTAGATTAACTACAAAGCTGGGGTAATACCAGGATATTATGATAAATATTGTACTGTCCTAGTGAGAATGCATGGTAGTAGCCATAACAAGCTTTATTAAAGCCTATAGGGAATGATGTTGATATGTACCTAAAAAGGTTGACTTTGCTACCCTTAGGATGTGATCTCCTGAGGAGGAATGAACAGGTACAACTTCCTCATGATTTAGAGCAATGGGAATAAATTTTGTTAGTGGTGATTTACAAAATTCTTTTACCAAGGAAGGGACGTAGACTTGTTTCCTACTTTACAGATAAGAAAACCGAGTTGTAGTTGCTGTGTGGCCAAATCATATCACCTCTCTGACAGATATTCGATAAGACACATTTTTTCTAATCCCCACTGTGTGGTTTGGTAGCAACTAAAAAAATTGCAGTAGTTTGCTGCTTTAGGACAGGAGAAAACTTTTCTCATAGTCCCCAGAGAAAAGTTAGAAAACTTCATGAGTTCCCTAGCAGCAGCATGGTGATGAAATGGAGTTTCTTTATCTCTGATGTGTAGCAGGGACGAACAGCTATGATTTGAGGCCTCTGTCCCCGTGCGTAGATACCCTGTCTCGGAAGTATTGAATGCACATATTCTTGTACTAGATAAGGTTAGACTTGATGATCTTTTGAGATCACTTCCAACCTGGGCTGTTCTATGATTTTTAAAGCACCTTTTCCCCTTTTCTCTATATATTTTCTGTCAATTAAAAAAATGTTAACAATAGCTTCCTGAAAGCTTTTGAGAGTGTGACACAGGCACTGAGAAAACATTAAAAAAAAATTGTGGGGAAAACTGTTGACCTCTAAGAAGTTGGTGGCTGGAGTGAAATCTTAGTGAGACAGGGAGATGAAAAATTCATGGAGGCTTACTTGTACGCTGTATGTTTGAGAGAGCAGGTGTATTTCCCACCAGGTTACGTAGGTGGAGAGTAACTCCTCATATATGTATGTAAGCACACTTGAACCCATATTAAATATGCCAGCTCTTTACCCTCTGGCCCTCCAAAAGTATAGGGCATATTTCAATGGTTAGATTCCTCTATTTCAGCTTTTTCCCCCTCTTCTTTTTGATAGCGCATCAGTGGTGTGAAATCTTTCATTTGGCTAATTTAGTGGTTAGTCTGGCTTTGTGCAAGTTAATTTGGTCACTGCTTCCTCCTCCTGACTCAAGGAAAAAGGTATCCACATGGGATATAACAGCTAGGGAGGATCCTACTCCGATCGGTTTGCACTATGTTGTAATGAATTGAAGGTTCTGTACAGGCTGCTTCCCTACACGATTCGTGTCTTGTGGTCTACATCTTACAGGAGTCTCTTTTAGCTTGTGTTAAATAGTGGGATTCAGTACCTAAGACCTGTAGTGTTATGGCTTTATAGGTTAAAGGACCTTTCAAAAAGCTGCTCCCACATGTTTTTATTCAGTGCAGTTTATCAGCATAGAAATCTTTGCTGTAGTATTAAGGAGAAGATGTGACTATGTAATGGTGGGGAAGGGAAAGCACCTGCATGAAGTTAAGCATTGTGCTTTGTCCTTCAGTTTTTTTTCCCTTGAGTGTGAATTGTGAATGAAGGGGGGTGACTTTCCACTGTGGAGGGTCAGGAATGAAGAAGGTATTTTTTCAGGTCATAGGAGATGCCAGTTTGCTAAGCCCCCTGTATTGTCTCAGCTTTGAAGACTAAGAGTGCGGTTTTTAAGTCCTAAGTGTCTACAGGTCTCAGTTGCTGGACTCACATGAAGACAACAAAGTTATCTTCTCTTTAGATATCAAGTATTTCCAAGAGTCATAGAATTAAGCAAGGTTTGATTCCCCCCTTCCCCCATCTTTTTCTTGGCTCAAACTTTACCGATTTTGGTATCTTGAGAGAGAGAGAGAGACNGAATGAAGAAGGTATTTTTTCAGGTCATAGGAGATGCCAGTTTGCTAAGCCCCCTGTATTGTCTCAGCTTTGAAGACTAAGAGTGCGGTTTTTAAGTCCTAAGTGTCTACAGGTCTCAGTTGCTGGACTCACATGAAGACAACAAAGTTATCTTCTCTTTAGATATCAAGTATTTCCAAGAGTCATAGAATTAAGCAAGGTTTGATTCCCCCCTTCCCCCATCTTTTTCTTGGCTCAAACTTTACCGATTTTGGTATCTTGAGAGAGAGAGAGAGACTCCAGTTGAAACTTTCCATATATAAGTTTAGATCAAATATAAGGGCTCCCGTCCGTAGATTTACTGGCATCAAGGGGCAGGCTTTTCAAAGGCAGTCATTCTTTGAGTGGAGGAGGATCTCTTCCTTCTGTATAATCTATATAATCACCTATTTTTATAAAACACATTACAATTTCATGTCTATATTATCGCTACTCTTTCATTAAAGTTGGTTGGAAATTGGCTTTTGGGTTTAGGAACTGCTAGGGAGGAAGATAATTGAAGTGGGATTCCATAAGATTAATTTCCCTTAGGAAGCTGTGCTTTAGAAAACAAATTTTTGAATGCTTGCAATCGCAAAGGAAACTTGCAGATGTGAATAGCACAGAATGGATCAGCACTAGTGTCTGATCTAGAGGAGAGCCTGCAGAAGGAGCTGAAGCTGCCATTTCGGTAGGCACTGCTGGCTGGTATAAGCCAGGCATGTTTGAAGGAAGGAGCTCAACTTGTTCTGCGCCCTTGCTCTTGTATTAGTGTATTTTATAATTATTCGAAGTGCTGAAGTTTATATTTTTGACCTTTCTCTTTTACAGCAATGTGAATTCAGAAACTTGTTTTCCAGGAGTAGGCTACCAGCATTTCAGAAAGTGACGCGTATGGCAACAATATAAATTCAGCTTTGCTGCTGAACTTAGACTTGGCCTGCCCCCTTCTGCTAGCAGGGGTTAGGGCTCGTGGAAAAGACTCAAGCACCCTTTACTGTTGTGCCTGCATCACTGGACCTTGTTTATAATATTTACTTGCAACATGAAGGTGCTTTTTCAGGTCTGCATTGGATTTTGGGTAGCATGAATCTGTCTTGGACTGTGTTCATACTTCGCATCAAAGGTGTATGACTAGTGTGGTGTCCCTGGGTTACTGCTAATTGGGTTTGGAGTTTGACTTCCCCGATTGGCAATTAAGGGTTTTGAAACTTGCAGACTTTGAAATCTTAACAGATATAAGGGAACTGTATTTTTCACAGCTTATTACAAGCCTTCTTAGCGCTTTCCTGAAATCCATGTGGTTTCAGGTTTAGGCAGTGTTGGATATAGTCAAGGGTATGAAATTTTGTAATTCTGTTGACAGTAAGAAATGTATGATCCAACTCCAGAAAAAATATGATGTGATATAATACCTCTGAAATTACTTGAGGACATAAAAAAAAAAATTACATTGTAGCATGAGGGTTGCTCTAGTGATTAAAGACACTGCTAATTAATGTGCCATGTTTTAGCTTTTCTTTATTTTTCCTTTTACCTGTGCTCTTCCCTAGGAATGTTTCGAAAAAATGAAGATTTGACACCATCACAGAGGTGCTTGGCTGTAAGGTAGGCTTTCAGTGTTCTGAGAGTCTAGTTTTAGGGGCAGGGAGAAGCCAGTGGTTTGTGTGCTTTATTAATGATTTCTGGAGTTGCTACAGTTCACATTCAAGATGGAGAAATTACAAATAGGCCCATGCTTTGTATGTTTGTAACTTAATTACATGCATCTATTCTCCTGGAAAATACCACTTGAAATGAGTTTTTTTCTTAAGTATAAAACTGAAGTTCTGTGCATTATATGCAAATTAATGCCGTATCAGACAGGAGACTAATTAATATTCAGTACACATATAAAGTAGCTGATGAAGGAATATGCTTGTCTAATTTCTGTTTTTCAGCGTTTAACATACCTTTTTTCCTTTCTTTATTCAGGAGACTTGAAAATAATATGTTGTCCTGGCAAAACAGTCTTGACTTGTGGAGTTTTGCTTAATTTAAGTTATTGCCATTTAACACAAACCTTTGTTTACTGATTCAGTTACTGAGAAAAAAAGAAAACATAAACAATTGAACACTTAGGGAGACACCTTTCCTCCTCCTTCACCAGGGTCAGCTTCAGTCAAATGCCTCTTCAGGGCAAGGAGAAGGTCACCAGAGTTAAAGACATCAGTCTGAAAATGCTCAGTATGGATTGGAAAGCAATACTATGTTTAGAATGTTTTAAGGTGTGATTACAAAATACACATAAACTGTTTTTCTACATTTGGGTTTTACTACAATTAGAATAAGCGATGACATGCAGTATGACTTCTCCTACTGTGGAAATTCTGTGGAACTACACATGCCATCTCACGAGCTGCTTGTCTTTGAATTACAGACGCATGCCAAGTCTACTGGAGTATTTAAGTTACAACTGTAATTTCATGGGTATCCTGGCAGGCCCGTTATGCTCTTACAAAGACTATATTACTTTCATTGAAGGCAGATCATACCAACTGCAACAATCTGAAGCAAATGGGAAGGAAGATACAAAATATGAACAAACGGATCCTTCTCCAAATGTAAGATGTATGACTCTTGCAGTGCTGGTGCTGATGTAATCATTGCATGAAAAGCTTGATTTGCACTGTTCATTTACAGGCATAACTTCTGAGCTGTATCTGGAGTTCATTCATCAACAATACAGTCCTCTGTTCAAAAAGTTAAATACTTATTTTTTAAGGCAGGTTTTCTCCATGGTTTCCAGTCTGTATCTTGTGGACAAAAGCAAATGAAATTGGTGCTTCCTAGCAAGCTTATATGGTAAAAAGCCATCTTTAGATGAAGCAGTTAATGCATGTTTTCTTCAAAGCATATATTGTGTACAAAAATGTCCTGGTAAGGATGAACTGCACGTCTTGTCTTTTGAAAGTGGATGAGAATTAACAGTTCCAGAAAAGTTTCATGAAAGTTCTTGAATTCTACTATTTTTTAATGTCTGCATGTAGCAAGTAGAAAACACTCATATTCATTAAGTTGAAAAACACTCATCAAAACAGTTCTTCTTGTTTTTATTTGTGTGGAGAGGTACTAAGGATGGTTTTTTTTTTTGTTTTTTTTTTTTACCTGAAAATGTAGTAAAAGATGGACTAGCCATACCATTATGGAGAGTTTACAAACTCCTCTAAAACAGGTCCATACTGTTATGGCTAGTCCATCTTTTACTACACCTTCAGGTAAAAAAAAAAAAAAAAAAAGAAAAAAAAAAAAAAAAAACAAAAGTATGGCTAGTCATCCATACCCCATTTTTTTTTTCTTTTTTTTTTTTATTTGGAAAAAAAAAAAAGTGAAAAAAAAAAAGTCGGGTGT
>VXAL01012284.1:192816-206434 GCA_013399475.1 Chauna torquata
TTGAGTTGGGCAGCTATTGAACACCTGTATTATGCCAAAGATTACTAAAAATGAACTAAAATTTTGCTATTATTTCTGAAATCCCTGCAATAATTGTACTCATCACATTCTGTGCTAAGTTATATGCTTTGTATTACGATGTCTTAGCTACTTACCTGGTTAGGTAATTTGACAATGAAAGNGGCTCAACGTAGTTGAATTTGATTTGGTGTGTTTGCCAGAAGATGCTCACAGTGTAATCAAGATAAGGAACCTCTATAAAATGTTACCAACTATTTTAAATTTGGCAGTAAGTATTACTGAAAAAATGACACATATACATCTGTTTAGGGAAAGAGAATTATAACTTGCCTTTGTTTCCAGAAAACTAATGAGAAATCAAGCTTACAAAGTCTCTTATCTTAATTTTTTCAGATAGCCGTGGCACAGAAACTCTTAATCTGTGGACTGTCTTTACTCTTTCACATGACTATTACAAAAACTTTGCCTGTGGAATACAACATTGATGAGAACTTCAGAGCTACAGCATCATGGCCTGTAAGGTTTTTCTACCTGTACGTGTCTCTTATGGCTGCCAGACCCAAATACTATTTTGCATGGACTTTAGGTAAGTATGGAGAAAAAACAAACAAACAAACTATATGTATTGAGTTTCGTTTGAGATTCTGCACACTATGTATTAAAAAGTGACAGTGCCCTCTTGAGGCCTTAGGAAAACACTATTATATTTAAGTATTACAAGGTATTGTCAAATATATTGAATGATGTCCCTTCTTTGTGAAACAAAACCTATCACAAAACTAAGCAGTATTGTGGCAGTGTTGCAAATGAGGTCACGGTCTACTGAACAGATTTGAGTGAAACATGAGGGTTTTTGGAGAGTGATAGTGTTTTAATGAGCAATGTCTTTTTTGCTTTTTAAAAATTGTAGTAAAACTAGTCTGATGTACAGTCCGTAGTTTTTTGGGAGGTTTTTTTGATGCTTAGTTGTTGGCATATCTGAAAAGTCATTCTAAGCCTCTTTCTGTGATTAGTTATCAGTAATTTGCTTAATGTTTTTTTCAAGCATGAAGAGAAAATGAATATATTGAAAGTCAAGCGTATAATAGTGTTGTTAATAGTAGAGAGAGCATTTGCAGTGATATTTCCAGAATTTGATGGATGACGCTTCATTTTTAGTCTTTGCTTGCTAAAAGTTCTAGTTGACGAATGACACAACACCCATAGTCACTGATTTAAGACACTGAATAGATGATACAGTTTAAACAATGTTTTGCTTTTCACATCACGTTATTAAAAAAAAAAACAAAACACACACAAAACCAGAATGCTGTATTTGTGTAAGTTGGCATATCAGATGTGTCTTACAAAACAGATTTCATTGGTTTCCTCCTCCTCTCCAGTTTTACATATCTGTTTCATAATTCTTTTGAGAGAGAATCTGTGGGAGACAATGCCAGAAAGAAAGCCTTAGTGTAGCCGAGCAGCATGACTCATTTACAGCTGCTGGTTTCATTCCTGGTCAATGAAAGAAGTGCTTTCAGCGTGTCTGGATATAGTAATTTTGGGGCTTGTTGTGGAATGAAATATTTTTGAATATTATGCTCTTATGCACCAGTATCATTGTCTGTCAAAAGCAGGAGTCAGCTGAAAAATGAATAGTTTTCTGTTTTTTTCCTGTCATTCTTCAGATAGATTTCTACTTATGTTTGCTAGCAGTGTAGAGTTATTATTCTCTTGGTAAAATACTGAAGAAAATAAACTATATCAATTCTGTACTTTTAGTTTGCTAAATAACTTTTTTCAACTTTCTCATTTAGTTTTATCTCATCTAAACTTCTAATGGTTGAGTAGAATGTGCAGGGGCCTGAACATTTTTACTGAATGTTATGCTTTTGAGTTGTACATTGCTATTCTTTGCACATAAGAAAAAAATCTGTTAATAAAATGAATTATTTAAAATGAATGCTTACTAAATGCTAGTTAATAAAATGACTAGCTGTAGTCTTTGTGCTCTGGCTAGCAAGGGATTGTGAAGTTCATGTCTTCAGCTGTTTCTAACAACATAAAATCATTGTCTAATATTTGCAGTTGACATCAATTATACCAGATGCATAGCAGCAAATTTTGTTGCTTTCATAGATAACTTTTAAAATTGTCGTTGATGAGGGGGAAAAATATTATAAATTACTCTGTATTAAATCAAATGTCACAAAGCTGTATTCAAGACCTGTGAATAGTTGGAGAAACTCAGCTTCAGGAAAGGAACTGTTTGAGTGTTTGGGTCAATCATTTATTTTCTAAGTACATTGGATTAGTACCTTGAAAAAGTTCTTGAGAAGAAGGAAAATAAATATATGAATTTCACTTATGTATCATTATTGTATAAAGTAAATTCTTTTTAATATAGTAATAAAAGTTGAGCAATTTTTCTTGCCTTGCTAGTTGTAATTTAAAAAGTGGCAATCTGGTTAGAGTGCTTTGGAAGAGTTCTGAGCTCACGTAGAGGGCTAATGTCCTGTAACTGGAGGACTTGGTCTGTATTGCTACTGTTGAGCCTTTTGGCTCAACCTCGCTTCCAATTCCGTAGCATGACTTTGAATTGTGAGAGGAATGGGCATTCTTCTCACCATGACCATTTGTGTAGCCAGGTGCCCTGTGGTTATGCTGTTTGGGTGCATGTACCCAAGTGCCTGGCTCAACAGAGGCAATATTTGGCAAGACCTCCAGTTTACGTGTAAGTGACCATCCTGGTTTGAGAAGTTCAGCTCAGAAAGCTTTAGTGTCTGAGCTGGCAAAGCTGAGGCAAAGGTGAGTACTGAAAGTGAGAGGCGGTGTTCAGGGTGAGACCCTTTGCTTTTTCCTGCACAATCCATATGATGGTAGCTGCTTTTTCTCCTACAGAAGAATACTGTGTGTTTTGAAGTGTTTGAACTTTGACCTTCATTCTAAACACTCAGAAGTGAGTTGTTAACAGCAGCCTCGTGCCATCAGTGGAAGTCTGACAAACTATGCACTGCTTAGTAAATTATTATGCTCTTCTGTTAGGTTTTCACTAGTTTATGTGTGGTGCTGTGAATATGCACCTATCTGAATTGTGCAGTTTTGTCTTTACGCTTTAAACATCGCTATTGCTGCATAACAAACACTGAAGGCATGTACCTGAGAGTTGAGCTGCTGTCTGAAGTCATGACAACGAGCCACTGTTTTGAAATCTTGATGCATCTCATTGAGTTTGTTTTACTGTCAAATTGCTCAAGCAGATCTAAGTAGGCTGTATAAGAGAGGGGGGTATCTGTACTGTGAAATAGGTAGTAATACCACTCATTCTTTTGCTTTGGTACAAGCTTTTTTAATTGCAAGTGAGTATGTTGCTTGGATTGTTTTCTGTTTGTTCGAGCATCTAATACAGTAATCCTCAGTATTTAAAAAAATATATATGTAGCCTTTAAAATTAACGAATATTTTAAGCAAACTACATGTTGTGTGATGCACAATATTTGTAATACAGGAAGTTTATAACTCATTTGTTTCTTTTTGTCCCATTGCAGCAGATGCAATTAATAATGCAGCAGGGTTTGGTTTTAGAGGCTATGACAAAAATGGAGTTACACGTTGGGATCTAATATCGAATCTGAGAATCCAGCAAATAGAGGTTTGTTCATTGCTCTTTCAAATAAAATACATGCCCATGTGTGTATTTAATTGTAATTTCATTAACTTTTTCTACACGTTTTGTTTATCAAGATAATGAATATGTTTTAAATAAGAAATAACAAGTTCACACCCTTAGGAAAGAATGGAAAATAGAGTCTGCTTTGAATATGTTTTACTTGTCAGTTGACTTCCAAAATATTTTATGGTTATAAATAGTTGAGTAAATTCCATATTCAATTCATCTCAAAATGTTTTTTGTGCAGTTTATATGCCAGAATTCTGGAATATTTTGTAACATTTTAAAATTACTGAAATAATTGGTTTGTTTCTATTTTGCAGTCTTCCACAAGTTTCAAGATGTTTCTTGATAACTGGAATATCCAAACAGCTCTTTGGCTTAAAAGGTATCTATTTCCTAAGGGCAAGCTTTTCTGCACTGAAGTTTCTTAAATAAATATGTCTTTGAAGGTAACTTAGCATTTAAAGCTAAAGCCCACAAAACAGTGCAGTGGTTTAGCAACTGCATGGAACATTCTTCTTGTAATACCTGTATTAAAGCCTCTGAATTCTGATCACTTAGTGTAAACTGTCAGCTAATGATAGAAACTATTTAACTTCACCACTACTCATAGGGAATGTAAAAGTATTAATCTATGGAGGAGTCTCTTTTCTTTTTTCCTCTTATCATTCAAAGCTGTGCACGTTGCTGAGAGCAGTAGGCAAAGCATATATCTTTGGCTGCTAGCCTGTGGAAGTTCTAAATTTTATAGCCACACAGTGATACAGGAATTTCCATCCATTCTGTGAGAGAGCTTTCTGCTCTCTTTCTGTAATGAGTGAATGGGAAATATCAGTCTGTACAATGTGCTATCAAAAAAAAAGATTTGCAAATGAATATCCCCCAGATGCATTTTTTCCCTTGTCTGGGAAACAGGCATAGTGCCCAGTGAACTAAATCATTCTACTTCTATCACTTCTTTGTGGTAACTAGAAAGTAAAACAAAAAAGTGTTCTTTAGAGTAGTACGCGGGTTCTGTTTCCCTTCTCACAGTCTCTGTAGATAATCTTATATCAATAGGCACGAGTTAAACTTAGACCCCCATCTGGGGGTCACTCAGAGGACTTTATCTCCTTATTCTTGGATGGCTGGCAACAGGGTGTTGTTTCTATCAAATTTCTTTATATAGTATGTGCTCTTTTTTCCATAATTTCTTCCCTAAATATTTTTTCTGACCTAATAACAAAAATTAAAATAAATAAACAACAAAAAAACCAAAACAACAGACGCAGAGTTTCATGTGAATATTCTAGTTGACTCAGTAGGCACTAGAATCTATTGGTAGGACAATAGAAATTAATCAGTATTAAAACTTTGTATGGTCATGTTTCAATAAACTTTCAAACTCCTAAATTGAATGATTTTAAAGGAAAATTGATTTACTGCAGAAAATATTAACATTTCCGTTGAATTGAAAGGAGAAAAAAAAAGGCAAATCAATTGCTCTTAGAGTGACATTAAAAGAAGATACCAAGAGAAATTAGTGCATCTTCTTTAATAAATATATTTAGAACAATTGGAGAAGAATCTTTGAGGATAGTCTAAATACATATTGACTCTTGCCACAGTGAAAGGGAGTAAGGTGGAAAGTTTTCTAAAAGTTAAATTTTGAGTAAAAGATTATTTTAATGATTACATACAAGGACCGTAGATAGTGGCACAGTGTGTATGTTACAATTACCTATCACTTTGTTAGTTGCAATGCAACAGAAGTTTAACAAGCTCATATATTACTGTAAACATTTAGAAACTTTTAATACCTCACTTGTTTACTATTTGTAGAAGTACCTAAAATCTTAGGTATTTGTCTCACAAGAAATACAGAAATGCCAGACGCAAGCATTGTTTCTGTTCTTTTCTGATGCTCTCCGAAGAGGAACCATCAGAATTACAGGTTTTAAACCCTGGTTGTGTGTAAAAACAAACTCTTTGTAAAAACTGTTAACATGGTTATCTGATCTACAGATCTTAAAGAAGTTTAGTGAGCATTTAATGTAGATCACAAAATGTAGCAGTTCAAAAGTATTATGGTTAGAAGCATGCATGTTAAAATAGATATTTACACGGTAACATATATCAACAATATATGTATCATGGTGATGGTTTCCTCAGTGGGAAATTCCTCAGCCTGTTCATTCTTTTTTCCCAAAGGAAACATCTAATTCTGTTTGCAAAACATCTGTATTTCTTGTTTCTCTCTTCTGGCTTCTTCCCAGACTTCTTGTCTTCTTATAGTGGATGTAGTACTTCTGCTAAGACCTCCAAGGTCTTTTCCTGGCTTGTTACAGGCAGAGTGAGTGATTTAAATGGATCAATTACCTTTCTTTTCTTTAGATAACACTCTTGCTAATACATCAGTTATTACATCTATCTTTTTTTGCAGTAGCAATCTATTGTTTATTCATGCTCAGGTGATACTCAGTTTTTCACACTGTTGATTCATATTCATGATCAGCTATACTTTTCCAGTAATGTTACATGGACAGTTACTGTTTTGTATCTTCCACTTTTCTTAGATGTTCTAGACTTTGGACTTCAGAACAACATTCAAATCTGGCAAGATCATTTTGGATTCTAGTTCTTTATCTGCTGAGAATACAATGCACATCTCCTCTACCTCACCTTCCCTCTCAAAAAGAAGGAAGGGAAGATAGGGTGAAAAATATACTTCTTAGCCTACCACCCAAGCTAGTAATAGACACAGAACCAGACCAGGGACAGTACCTTGCTGAACAGTTGGTGCATCTTCCTACTGCTAGAGCAAATCACAAATAACCTGAACTACCCATATTTGAACAGATTTTCTCAGCCTGTTATGATGACCCTATTTCCTTGGTTTGCTTTTAGGAATGTCAAGTGAAGCATTTCAACAGGATTTATTATTGACAAGTCCATGGAAGAATTTTTAAGCTTACTTTTAACTCTTTGAAATTGAAGCCTGATGATTTTTTTCTAGTATATATCTTGCCTTACTTGTGTTGATATGACTGAAATTTAGTTAGTTAATGTAGGTAGGTTTTTAGTTCCTGAATTCTTTACAGAGGAACATCTGTTCAGTTAAAGTAGCTTAAACCAAAAAAAAGTTTGAAGCCATTTATCGAGACATAATTAACCAGCAGTCAGTGAAATACACATTCAGGATTCGTATCAGTACTACATCAGGTAACAGTTTGTAAATGCATAGTGTTGAGATTTAATAAACAAATTTCTAAACCCTCTTCTGTAGCTAATCCCAAGGAGTTTAAAAAATGCATATGCACGCTCACAGTTACATGCAATGTGCCTACACTCCAAAGGACATGTGGGTTACAAAAATACACCTCATTTTTCCAAATGTGGGCCCTCTGCTTGTGTACACTGACTGTGGGAGATGTGGATTCTCCAGCTTGTAAAGAACCTGCTGATTCACATGCCAATTAGAAAAGCAAGCAACAAGTTCACATGCATGCAGATGATTGGGATAAGATATTGCTCCCTACGTATTGCAGATTGTACTGACATTTGCCTTGCTGGATGCAGGCTGTTTGGTGTCCACCAGGAGGGATGCTCTGTCTTGGCGTTGGCAGAGGTCATGATGCTGGTGGGGTGACTTCTGGCAGTGTGAGACCAGGTTTTGACTCCTGGTGTTTTTACTCCAAGGCGTCTCCCTGACTTGTTACAATTTTTCATGCTGCTTTTTTACTTCTTTTCAGGCTGACGTCTTCTCTGTTTCAAAAGTCTCTTTGAAATTCCTGGTTACTGTTTAATCTGGCCAACGCTGCTTTCTTCTTTAAGGTTATCTATTTTGGGCAAATGTCCTCAGATAGTTTTGTGTATTACTTATGCATGTGTACACCTGCACCCTACTTAGGCCCACATTCTTATCTTAAAAGCTGTTGTTAGCAAAGCCCTTTGGCAAGACAAGGGGGCTGCACTGGTACCCTACACTAAAGAACTCGTGAGATAAAACTCACTGCATCTATTTGTCTGAAATAAAGTAAATTAGCAAAATACACTTTTGATCTTTCCCTATTCAGATCCTGTCTTTGTACCTTCTGCTCTTTAACACTGACTGTATTATTAGGTCTTAACAATCCTTTGTATATATGGAAGTAGTAGTAAAGTAGTTACATAAGTAGTGAATGTTTCAGCTCTCTGTATCATTAGCTTGTCTTCCTCTTTCAATAATAGACCTGCATTCTCTTCTGTCTTTGTTACTTGCTATGTATTTATAAAAACCTTTTTACATATTGGTGTCAATGGCCTCTTTTAGTTAAAACTCATTTTTGTATGTTACTCTTAGATTTCTGTTCATGCATGCTTTGCTGTTTATTTTTGCTTCACTTTAGTATGCATCTGTTTCCATATTTCCTATTGCTTTTTGGTTTTCAGATCATTAAAGAACTCTTGATGAAGCTGTATCAGGACCTTACCATGCTTCCTATCATTCTTCCACATCATGATGGTTTGTCATTGTGTCATTTAATGTTGTCTTTTAGAAACTACTACCTTTCTTGGATTCCTTTTTCCCTTCGTCCTGCTAGAACTCCTTACTGTAGGACCTTGCCTAGAAATTCAGAGTCTCAATTTTTAAATAGCAGAGTTCAGCATTCTCCTTATCTGATATTCTCGCATCCGTAGAATCATTAGCTATCACTTCATCATCATGCTCACCTGATTGCCCTAAACACACATTTGCAACTACAGTCTCTCTGTTACTCGAAATTGAAGGTCTTTTTTACTTTTGCCCTTCACCCATAAGGAGATTTCATTTTATGAAAAATATATATCAGATTTATTGCAAGAGCTTGTGTCTTCCAGTCTAGCTTTTCAAACATATTTTTAGATTGCTCAAGATCCGTCTTTAATACCAACATCTGTCTTTGGATGCTTCTGTATTACTTCAGTATGAATAACTACCATAAATGATGATACTCAGCATAGGTTAGCACTGAGGGGCTAAATTTGCAGCTGTGAGTAGCTTTAGATATTTTCTGTAAGTCATAATGTAGTGGCAGTATTATCAAATAATAGTAAACAGCAATTGCATTGCAATTGCAATATAATATGTTAGAGATGAATCTGCTAAAAGTATAAATGTGTAAATGATAACTGGGAAGATTGTTGATGATCTGTCTCTCATGTTATTTATCTTGATTTGTTTTTCATTTGTTAGAGTGTGCTATGAGCGAGCCACCTTCAGCCCAACGATCCAAACATTCATCCTTTCTGCCATTTGGCATGGGGTTTACCCGGGATATTATTTAACATTTTTAACAGGAGTACTAATGACACTAGCAGCGCGAGCTGTAAGTACCAACCACATATCCTCTTAAATAATAATTAGATTTGTATAAGAAAATTGAGATCATGTTCTGCAGCCCAAAGATGTGCTTTACAGTTGACACACAAACAATATGTCTGATAGTGTTTACTTTTTCATTATGAGAGCAGTGGGAATGATTAATTATAAGGAGGGATTAATCATTAGAAGCAAGCAAGACTGTGCACAGTCTATAACATCTTTGCAGCATATCTTTTGTGTAAGCTTTTCTTCTCTTGTATCATGTATTATTATGCCATGCTGAACAAGGTGATGTTATCTAGGATCATTTTGAAAAAACTTTCTTATCATTGATGATCATTAGTTTAAAATTTGGGGGTCAGTGCTATGTATTTTTAGAGTCTGTCTCCCTCCACAGTTTCTCTCCAGTGATGTTATAACAATGGTAACTAAAGAATGCTCCCCCTCAACAGCAGATAAACATCTCTAGTGCAGTTACTACTTAAAATTGTCCAACCAGCAGCACAGTAATATTAACAAGTTTTTGTTGCTGCTATTTAGAGCAAAATGGACCCAGCAAATCTGTCAAGAAACCTCTCACAGTATTGCTTGAGAAGCTGAATAAGAGCAGAGGCGGCAGGTTTTTCAGTTACTCAAGGGGAAAGAGGAACAAGATATTCAGATGTCAGCTCAGAGCAGAATAGCAGACCACTTTTCCATCGAAAGAACCAGGAGAATCAGAAATGAAGCAGACTGCTCTTTCTTGCTGTAACAGCTAGGGGAAGGTGGAACTTCAGATTTGGATTGTTGCTAACAGTAATAAAACACATGCCTCTCTTACTTCGTGAAGATGTAGGTATAGTCCTTGTTTTACAGACTTGACTCCTTTCTTTACAACAGGCATATTTCCCTTCTCCATTCCAGACTCTGTCACAGTGAACTTTGACATTTACCAGCCGGGGCAAAAGCCAAGGTTCAGGGACAGTTCACAGGTAGAAGTTGTGTTTTCTCAACAACACAAGTCCAGTAAATCAGACAGCTTCCTGCAGTTAGTCTTGCGCTTTGCTAGGGAGCTGTGTTGTATTCACATTTCATATCATCAATCAACAGAATATTAAATAAAAAGATTTTGAGTTTCTGTATGAACAGGTACTTAATAATGATATCCTAGAGATACTTTAGCATATTTATTTAACTCCACGAGCCTTTATTAAGAGTGAAAAAAATTGGCAACTCCAATTCATACTTTCTTCTCCTGTCATGCCTGAATGCATATTCAACTAGTTTTACTCCCTTTAATCATTACACACTCCATAATCAGATGTTTACTAGGGGCAATTATGGATTTAGCTTAAATGTCATCCTTCGGGTCCTAAAATACTCCATTTCTCTACAAGAAATTCTGTAAAACTTGGATGAAGCTTTACAGAACTCAGGAGCAAGTCATTGCACATGACGATAGGAGACAACGGGGAGATGGCAGATAGCAGGATGAAGGATATGGGGCTAGAATGACTTGTCTGTCTTAGCTTAACTAAACAAAGGCTGAGTGGGAATATGATACATATAGGGGAATACGGGTAAGAAGGGCAAGAAGACCGAAAAAGGTTTTTAATGTAAAGAATGATATCAGCACAAGCCAGCCTTGGATATGTTTTGGCAAGAAGCCTTCACAGGAGCGGTTAGTGGAACAACCTTTCATGGAGGGCATTAGTTAATTTTAATTAGTTAATTTTCCCCAACTTCAATCATAATATCTTTATTTTGTCAGGAGTAGGAACCTTGTTGGAGTCTGTACAGTCAGTAGATGATTGAGATAATTTAGGAGCTATTTAGGAGGAAAATATAATTGGGAGGAAAATGTAACCTTAGAGGAATTCATTTTCTATCTATATTATCAAGGGGGGTTGGTGACATCCCAGCTTAAGACTCGTTTGGTGGAGTCGTATTAGAGGTTCTGTCTCAAACTCAAGGTGTCTGTTGAAGGTCGCAGAATAAATTAACAAAAAATGATGGCACGTTTTCAATATGAGGAGGTTTTCAACCAAGACTTCTAAAGGAACTGAAGGACGAAAAAGCTAGACTGTGTACTCTGGCATGGAACTTCCCAGAGAGGACTACCTCAGTGCTGGATGGTTGGAAGGTGGCAGCTGTGATACCAAGCTATACAAACAGTGAATTTAGCCCGTCTTGGCTTGTCAGCAAGTAAAGAATGTGAGCAAGTATGACAGTTCAGTCAAAGGAAGCAGGGACCAAAATCTACTGGTGTCTTTTTAATTATCATCTTAAACAAAATTGAATCCAAATGTATGTAGGTTTGGGATTTTTTTTTTAAAATACCTCTGGTATTCCATTATTCAAACAAGATTTTACAAGCAAAAGAAAACAGCATAGGAAATAATGACTCTTTTTATAACAGTCCAACTTGATATTAGTTCTTACAAAGACTCCTGAACTGTGTCATTGGAACTGATATTTTGAATATTCTGTTTTGTTTTGTTTTTTTTACCTCACTAGTCCAAAAGTATATCTTAGTAGCTAACATATGAAAATGGCTTACCACATAGGAACTTTCAGCAGAAGCATTCTGGTTTTCATTTACTCCAGAGCTATGTATTTACAGAATGTTTTTGGTAGAATAGAATGCCTGCCACATTCAGATAAGTAGTCTAAAGATGCACTGGATTTAGGGGGGATGGGTGTGCATGCATTCTTTTACTTAAATTTGACTTAAATTCTTAAATACTTAAAATTCCTGTGCTGTATGAAGCATACTATCCTAAAAGGCAGGGAATTTGAATTGACTCCTATTGAAGTCACTGGGTATTTTGAATGGTTCAAAGATGTTTGTCCAGACTGCAGTGTTTCTATTCATCCTATGAATTTTGCAGAAGTGCAATGAATTCTGTACAGTAAGATAGCAGTAGTTACTTTATTACTAATCTAACTTGCTTGTATCTGCTTTTTCAGATAAGAAACAATATCAGACACTACTTTGTTGAATCTCCTACTGTTAAACTATGTTATGATATTATAACATGGATGACAACTCAAGTAGCAATAAGTTACACAGTTGTGCCATTTGTACTGCTTTCTGTGAAACCCTCTTTCACCTTTTACAGGTAAGCACATTCTGTTTCCTTTTTCTTCTCTTTAACTCAAAGGAAATAGATGTATTTTCTGTGGCACAAGACTTCCAAGGGTATTTTTGTGATAATTATGAGATTTGTTAGTTGAGCAAACTATTTGTATTCTAGTGTGTGAGCATAGTTTGTGTTTAAGAAATCATGAAGCGCTCTTGTTTTCTTGTCATGATGGACATATTTTTTCCTGCAGCAGGAAAATAAAACAAACCCTTTGAAATTAGTGCATGCCCTTGACCTGTTTTATATCAAGACTAGATAATGGCTTCCTAGAAGTAACTTTTTTGAAAAAGTAAATAGTTCAAAGCAGATTTCTCTTCACTTTGCAAATGGTACAGAAGAAATACAATACCATTTCTGTTACAGCACTAAATACTGTGGGAGAAGACTTTATTTCTACTTCCTCCTGTACTACTTTTTTATTTAAAATGAAAATATTAATGTTCTACTCAAATATCTTATGTGCAAAGTACTGTATGCAAGTAGGTCTTGACAATTTATTCTTAAGCATCTTGTAACACTGGTCAGAGTTTTGTTGAATTATTGTTTTTGGTTTTGTTTTTAGCTCCTGCTATTTCTGTCTTCATATTGCCAGCATTCTGGTGTTGTTGGTATTTCCATTGAAAAGAACTCAAAAAGGAAGTAAAAAGCATGAAAGCATCCAGCCTGCGTGGTCCAAAAAGCTAGAAGAAGAAAACCTTTTGCAAAAGAACAGTTATTCCACAACAAATAATAGTTTCAGTCAGAAAGAAGAAATAACCTGCAGATATCAAGCACTAAAGCAGTGATTGAGGAATACTATGATGAATATATTTTGTATGTTTTCAGAAACCCATTTTTAGCACCTTTTAAAGGGGTTTGTATTTGTTTGCAAAGATGTTTAGTATGAGAAGAATGCATTACCTAGGTAAATCACATACAATAGCAAGACTGGAAACAAAACAGATTAACCCCTCCCATGCCATGTCCCTGTGGGTCACGCCTTATATGAAGATATTACCGTTATTTCAGTGGGCACTCAGGACTTGCAACGTATGTCCATAGGGTCATATGCGTGCCCTTTGGTGAATGTACGTTGTGTATCCCAAGGCACTGATGGGGTGAAATAAAATTGTGTCAGTCTAGGATTAACAAATGGAAATTAATTTTTCCAAATGAATGACTTGCCTTAAACCCTCTATTTACTGAAGTATTGTTTCTAAGTGGTATTTTCAAGTCTGATTTTGCGGAAAGCATATTTCAAATATATAATACCATATGCTATAAAGAAGATAAAAGTACAAAATGCAAAGTCATTAGAAGGTTTTTGAACCTCCTCTTTAAAAGGGAATTGCAATAAGCATCTCAGTATTTGGAGGGTTTTCTTGAAGTATCTCAAACAATTACAGTACATTATGGAACTGTAAACATTTCCGATGCCAAATTATAGTTAGGTTTCTGTGATAAAGAGTCTAATTACACATAACCCTTCTGAATGGATTAAAAAAAAAAAAAAAA
>VXAL01012284.1:206471-217511 GCA_013399475.1 Chauna torquata
ACCTGAAGGTTCACTTTTTCCAGGGCTTGACAGCTCTGATCTATGTTTCCTTTAATTTAACGTACATAAAAACAATAAAAAACACCACCAAGTACGCTTTGCAGCTAGAGAAGGAAAGGCAGCCATAGGACGCTGAAGACAATGTGCAAGCACCAGGACTTCAATGAAAATGTGTTTTTACCCTTAAATACCAGAAATACTTGTTCTAGAATAGAACTAGTTTTTAATACTTGAAAACAAAGTCATTTTGAATTTTAAGACATACAGTAGTTTGATGATGCTTGCAGTGTGAAAATGTCAAAATTAACTTGAAATCTAATCACAGTCAAATATGAAATCACCATGACAACCAAGTTCTGTACGCTTGATCATTGATGGCCCTTTATGCAAAGAAGTATATGAATTGGAGGAAAAGATTTTTCTTTGAATTAGGATTTTAGATGCAAATTTCACATTGTGTTTGTAGATAACATAATGAAAGAAAGAAATCCTTGAGAATATCTATGGAAGAAAGTCAAGGGAATAATGCATTGTTTATCTCTATTCCAGACCATTTGTTATGATGAGGGTTCCTGCTAGAGTACTGTGTTAAAGGGCTACATTTTAATTGTTTATATTCTGTGTTTTCATATGATTTTTTTTTAGTAAACAGCAACTGTTTATCCACATACTGTACCAGTTTTAAAGCTAAAAAATTACTACTGGAGAAAAATAACAAAGCTTGTTGATTAGTAACATATGAATGAATGAGAAAAATTTTGTCATAGTATTTTGATTCTGAAATTTTTATCAAGTATCTGGCATAGTGGGGTCAATATTCCTAATACCAGGGGAACTGCAATGGTCGTTGTCAGCATTACCATGCAGAAATAGTCACAAGTCTCTGGCTTACTCTCTAAAGAAACAAATCCTGAGTCAGGTCAGAGTTGTTTCCTTGCTGTGGTAGTTCTGTGTCTGGCCCTTGTCTCCTTGCTTAAAACTCCAGGAGGAAAACATACGTTATTATTATTATTATTACGTGTAGGTTAGCACTAATTAACCGACACAGAAAGGTAGAACTAAATATGGAATGAGTCCTAGGTGGTCAAGGATGTTCATTGTTTCAGTGACAGCTGTATTATCTTTAAAGGAAAATAATCAGATTTATAAATCCTTATGTTGGTTACCCAAGTAGACCTTTCCTTGCATGGGGTTGCCATTGTAATTGTATGTCTCTTCGAAACGGCATTTTGTTTTCTTCCATTATTTATAAGTAAGGGCACACTAATTTCTTTATGCTTATTTATCCTTACTAGAGATAGAATCGGGAAAGATATCTTCCACTTTCTGTTCTTGGAAGGACATTTACATTAAATAACAAATAGAACTGCACATTTTTGGGTGGGTGAGTAGATTTTGGGTTGATTCTTTCAGTTTTTGTTGCTGTTGAACTTAAATTCCTCTTCTTGTTGCTGCAGGCTATGTATCTACTCAAACAAGCAATTTTGGATGCCAGTACATCTCATGTGCCATTTTTCCATTAATATTTTGGTATTCTTTTTTTCTTGTTTTGGCAGGAGTACCAATATATGCGAGGGAGGCTTCTGAATTCTTTGTTAAGAAAATACAAAAACAGTTATAAGCACTCCCAGAAAATAAGCAGATTTAGGCTAGAGAAGCCCGTTACTTCAGTGTGAATGAATTCACAGGTGCAGTTTTGTTCAGAACTTTTGTATAAGTTAAAACAGAAAAGAAAATACGTACATGCTTTACCTGGTCAGAAGTAGCAAGATACGGGTTTCAAAACTGGACATGACTGGTGTCTGTGTGCAATACAATTATTTTTTCTTCATGATTTGAACCCCTTAAATGATTGCAACATAAGAAAATGGCAATTTTATTCTGCATAAAATTTCTTTTTAAGTGTAGTGTCCTAGAATTTTGTTTTTAAATGATATTGTTGAATATAGAAGTAACCAAAATCTGCTCTTTGTGCAGATAAATTCTCTTGAGGACTATATAAAGAGTTTTTTTTTGTTGTTGTGTTTTTTTTCCTCTTAAATGGCAACACTGATATTAGCACTCTCATATTAATCAAATTGGGTTCTTGTCGTTTTCCCTCAGCTTTGCTAGTTTTCTGCCTTGCTATCACAAATGAAAATGTTGCACTGGATCCTTTTTATTCATTCAGTCGAAAAGACAAGAGCAGCCAGCCCAGATGCTTTAGATAATCTTTGGGTTTTACACACGTAACGTCATAATAATGAATTTGAAAGGGTGGTGGTAATTTACTATTACTCTTGCTGAGAAAAATAATAGAAAGCAAATTGCCTAGAAACGTTTTGGACATGAAAGAAACATGGTTTTAAGTATTCTTTCACTTAACTAGTGTATATCCAAAAGGTAAAAGTCTTTTCTGTATTCCAGATGAGCACTCTTTGAAAAGTAAATGTAACATATTATTCATAATTTTATGGTGCTTTGCAGATATTTGCCTATTGTGAACAATTCATCTGGGCACCTAACAAGTTAATATTAGTTACTAAATGTAGTCACCCTGATAGTAACTATTCGCTCGCTTAACCTTTTTTTAACCTTTTATGCTTCTGTATTAATGAAAGAGATATGTATTATATATATTAAAGAATAGTTTCAGTGGTGCCTACTACTGTTGTAATATGGAAGGCTTTGTTAGCTTTACAGTTACATTATGCCCTTCTTCAGGAAACTTATTCTTCTGTGGCCATTTCTTAAGCTGACATGTAGACAAGATTTCAGTAATAGGTGACATTTTAAAGCGTATTATCATGTGAAAAAACATATTATTATGTTAAAATATTGGTATGCATTTTAATATGCTCTAAATAACAAATCATGCTTTAATGAGAAAACTTTACAAAGAGATCTTTATGTATTCTGTGCTCTACACTGACATGTGGTATGAGTTTTACCAGTAGAGTATATTATATATTAAAAGAATTTTACACTTATTTAACTTGTTCCCTTTCCCCTGTGGGAATAAGTAATACAAACACAGGCACTATACTTGTATGACAGGATGCACGCTAGGTAGTTGTGCCCCTTTTAATGGCATTGATTTAGTTGGTGGTAAAACTTCCGACACAGATGAGATCTGTTTTTGCAAACACCCTTATGAGAGCCTGGCCTCCTGTCAAATACATATCAAAAGTAATTTTAACAGAGTCTGGATTTTTCTCTCAGAAGCCTTGCGAACAAATTGTTGACAATTTGTTTAAGTACATGATCAGATGTATAGTTGCGTTTGCATACAAATGTGTCACTGTTGCTTATGTGTAAACTTTCACTTGTTCAACGTCATAAGTTGGCCTTGAAAGATAAAAGCATGAGGTACAATGATGTTAGGCTTTCATTTCCTTTAGCCTTCACTCTGTACTTTTCATTGAATTCTGAAATCAGGTTTGAATTTTTTTCCTTTTCAATTAATTTGGAAATGCTGCCATTTATTTTGAAAACTGATCAGTGTTAGAAAAACAGGTGGAAATAAATTTCAGATTTTTAATATGATGCAAACTCTACGTATAAAAATATGTGTAGGTTCTGTGCTGATTCCTCACAGCATTTAAGTACATGATTATTCTTTATATATTTGTTTAGGTCCAATAGTAATCAGAACAGCACTTGCGTATATTTTTAAGTCCTGTCAAAACACTGGTTGGCTATAAGTACTTCAAATTAAACAAGTACTTAAATGCTACGCTGAATAAGTGTCTAAGCAGATACTCTACTGACTGTGCCCACACTCTCCTCAGATGACCAGATCTGAGGTCTGGATCTCAGCTAGTTGGCACCATCAGCCTTTATCCTCCTCACGGTCATGGTGGAACATCTTCTGCCTGCGCAGAAGTGCGTGCAGTCTCTGAATGCGTCCCATCAGTGGCCAGGAGGATTTGGCGCCGAGTTCCTGGGGTGGCTAACACTACGTGCAGGGCTGGGCAGAGGAGCTTCTGGCAGCCCCAGCTGCAGCTGCTCTGTGAGAGGTCTGCCTGGAACTGTGGTGGGTGTTGCTATCTTAACCTACCCGTTTCACAAACGCCATGAAATCCAGGCATCTGCAAAGTTTCCCTGCAATGTTATAACTGCAAATGTTGCAACAGTTGCTTGTTTTGGTTAAAACTAAATGATTTTTTTTTTAATTTCTTAAAAAACTATTTTGAGTTTTTTTTAATTTTTAACAAAACCTATCAACTGTAACAATTTTCACCCCATTAAATAATATCTAAAACGTAATTTGCTCACTTCACAGCTATACAGATATGCAAAAGCAAATTTTGCCACTTCATCCTCTTCTGTGAGTTAGCTCTGTGTCCAGGGACTTAGGCTTGGTTTTGCTTTTAGATAGTTTTAGATTGCCTGGATCCATGTGCATATCCATATAGACTTTATGAATTGACAAACTGTAGTTGCTTATAGCGTGCATAAATACATTTAAAATAGATCATATCAATATTTACATGAGACTAGCTTTGAGTCCTCCGGTTGTACGCTGTATCTGCTGTCTGTTTGGCTCAGTTCTCGGAGTGCTAAGCCTTCTGCTTCTGGAAGTGCAAACAGAATCTGCTGGTTACAGTTTAAGTGGAAAGTAAAGGGCTCCTTTCACTGTGGGTTTTCTGCTGCAGACTATGCAGACAAAATTGGACTGCAGATGCGTGACTGAAATCTGAGTTGGAAACTGGGCCACTTCTGTAGGAAAGTTTTTCTATTAATAGTGACTCAGCCTAGCACCTTATTCCAAACAAACCTCTTAGCAAAAGAGTCCTCTGCAGAATCTCCTTCCTTTCGTTCTGAGGGAGAAATACCCCAAGCTGGATTTACGTTTCAGTTGCCCCACAATACGTAATACGAATAGAAGCTGTGGTCCATGCTTTAGCCAGACTGGGAGGTTACCTTTCTTCCGTCCAAACTGTGAAGATGTAATCTGAGACAAAAATAGTGAAACGGGGCCTAGAGACGGGCAATCAGAATAGTGCAACACTACATCTGAAAGGTGCAATGATCTTTTGTCACAATAAGTTAAAGGAGTATTTGCCTATGCATATTTTGCCTTTCTGTGTGTTTCAGTTCTCTCTACATCTTTTCTTTGTACCTTTTTTGTCCAGTGGTATTGACTATTTCTCTGAAGAATCTTCTGATGTGTCTTACTGTGACAAAGGTGTCAAAAATGATACAATAGTAACTAGGTAGTCATTCTTAAATCCCAGACCTTGGATGTATTCTAGATCAGTTAGAAGAGAATATTCAAAATGCATTGAATGAAAAATAGTGTAAGATGGGTGAATATAGCATTATTCGAAGATGTTGTAATAAGTTATTCAATTTAAGAATTTAAAATACAGAACTACGTTCTTTCCTGCCTTGGTTACACGTTCAAGGGAATAGTTTTACCTCAATGCAGAAGTAGTTATGCCTCCAAATACCCATATGTTAAGATGAGAAAACACCCCTAAAAGTGTGGATAGCTACAGTATTCCTAAATTTGCCTTTCCTGATTCAGAATATAATGCATTGTCGGTGAATTTCATTTTTATTATTCCAAAATATATATTTTTTAAAAAGTGTTATTTTTCAACAGATCCATAAACTAAGTGTTGGTGTATGGTAAAATTAAAATACCACTGTTAGTTACACTGTGATTGTGATATTTTAATAATTACTTATTTCTAATTTGTCTCAGCAGTGCTGCAGAAGCAGCATGCTGTTATGTTTTAAAGGTGTTTTTAACTTGCCTATAAATGTTTTTTTCTAATTTGTGTCTTTAAATCTGATTAAACTGTAGTTTAAAAAATGTGAACTTGTTTTTCTAAATTCATTGGTGTCTGTCTGCTTTTAATAAGTGCTAAAAATGATATTATTTTAATGCAGTTTCTCCTTTACCATATAGATTACTAAACATTACAACACATGCATTTACACTGTTATTTGGAGTATTCTGTATAAAAATTGTTTTTATCCCATACGTTGTCTAGAGCTTGTGTACAAATATATACATATAGTTATTTTCCAGTAGAGCTGGTAAATAGAATTTTAAGTCCAGCTACTTGTTAATTGGGAATTGTACTTACACAACTGTAAAATCTCCATCTAAAAGCATATTGCTACGTCATGTGCAATATTTCTGAGTGAGTTTTTTTCAGCTGGTAACTTTATAACTAACAAATCAAAATCAGTGTTTTGAATGAGCTGCTTGTTTAACTGGGGACTCGAAACAGGACTAAATGTGTACCGTACACGTGCATTTCTTTTGCTGTTTGAAACTTCACTATTAGGACTCCACTGTGATAGTTTCTGTTGGCTGGTGATGGTATTTTAAAGCAGACTGAGGGTCTTTGACCTACAAGCTCTTTACCATGCAATATAGATTGTTACAGAAAAGAAGGGCTATGGTATGCCACTACTACTCAAGTGCTGTTTCCATCCCTTCCTGTCTAATACTGAATCATTTTCTCTCTTCTCTTGATCTGGTACTAATGCTTCAGTGCATGCTTTGTAAAGCCAATGTAATTTTGTGAAGAGATCTTTACAAAGATCTGTTTCTGCAAATGGCCCCACCCTAGAGCAATACTAAAACGTATGTGTTGGACTCTTGAAAGCCCCTACTGTATTAATGATATTTTTAAACGTTGTGTTTAGAATTCCCATTTAGGAAGTCATATCATGAGAGAGTTAAACAAAATAAAATAAAAATACTTGCCATTTCAACACAAAGGACTACAGATACAGTTTTAGAAGCTCTCGTGATTCGTCATTTCAACCATAAGTTAGATACTGCAATAGAAATTGCCATCTCAAACATGACGTTCACAATGGAGTGGAGTATGAAAAATACCTCCATGAACTAAAGATTCATCACTGCATTTAAGGAGAAACATTTGAACAAATTAAATACAGTTTTCTGGTACTGCTTCAGGACGCTGAGATTTGTTGGTGCATCTGATTATTCTTATGATGGAAAACTGTAACTCCACTCTTTTAAGATACTGAAGAAAAAGTCCTAATTAAGAACATCCTAGAGACAGCAGATATTTTCCTGTGCCTATAATTGAACTTAATTCCATCTGAGTAACTTCCTGATGACATGCAGCATGTTTTAGTACAGAATACAGAAGTTGTTCAAGGGGAAGATATTTTGAACCTACTCATTAAACTAGAAGCGGAGATGTGTACCCGCAGTGGGGTTTGCCAGTACATCTTACAGTTCTTCCTAGGATGGTCATATCTAGTAGCAAAAGAATTGTTTCTCCACGTGGGTTTTTCATTATCTTTGCAAACTAAATAAGCTGTAGCAGTAAAGGGAATCTCCACATTTTTATTCTAGTTATTCTGTTATCATAAGAAATATTTAATATGAATCAAGCATGAGATAAACAACACACTCATATTACACATGATTAAAGCAATGTTTTCCCAGTGAGTTCCTGATGGGATACCTAAATTACTTGCTTGATAATTAATAACTTTCTTCATTGACAGCTTTCCTTTTGTCTGAAACATGTTGGCCTTCATGTCAAATCTTCCTGGTTTGCACTCAGTCTCCTACTTCACCATTTTGCTCATTACAAAATGAGTAATGGGTCTGCCCACATTCTCCAGCCCATAATAGTCTCTTCCCATATTAATGCTTTGGTCAGAAGACAAAAATAGGCAGTTAAGTGGGCACAATTTTGATAATTTAGGTTGAGGAAATTAGAGGAAGGAAAGAAAACAGTTCAAGTATTATAGTAATTATAATCAGTGGAATAATAAGCTTATTAATCGTTAAAGCACAGTAATCATCTTTAATTGATATTTGTATTGGGCAGATGTTGACATCTGAAATAGTGGGGCAATTGTGTGCCTGAGACATGCTTATTTACTGTGACAGTTAAACTTTTCTGAAGTTTAAACATTAAAAATCATACATCTATGATGAGGGAGGCAAAAAAAAAAATGCTTTCAGTGTGGTTTGTTTGTTTGCTTGAGTCTTGCTAAACTTCATCCATGCTTTTGGAGTACTGTACATCAAAGAGCTGAAAAATGTAAAAATAAATGAAAAAATGTGGATAAGAGCATCTCCAGACTTAGATGAGAAAAACCTGCTCAGGTGGGGAAGGAATGAAATGCCTGTTTTTGTTGAATTGACCTGTTGCTTTTAGTCTCATTGTTTTCTTGCTGCTCTTGGTGCTCTGGGTTTTCATACGACAGCTTTGTTCAGTTGTACAAATTATTTCATTGAGTCTCATCCGTTTCTGGGCTGCTAGTTGAACTGGTCAGCCTCACCTTGATCTCTAGGAAGGTGATCCCTGCTAATCCTGGAAATCATTTTGAGGCACTTCAAGGTCAAGAAGGAGACTGGAAGTAATCAGCGTGGATTCACCAAGGGGAAGTTCTGCTTGACCAACCCGATAACTCTCTACGATGAAATGACTGGCTTGGTAGATGAGGGGAGAGCAGTGGATATTGTCTACCTTGGCTTCATTAAGACTTTTGACACTATCTCCCATAAGATCTTCATAGAGAAGCTGATGAAGTATGAGCTAGATGGGCAGACAGTGAGGTGGATCGAAAACTGGCTGAATAGCCAGGTCCAGAGTGTGGTGGTCAGTGGCATGCAGTCTAGTTGGAGGCCCGTGGCATACCCCAGGGGTCAATACTGGGTCCAGTCCTGTTCGACACCTTCATTAATGAGCTAGACAGAGTGCACCTTCAGCAAGATTGCAGAAGACACAAAATGGAGGAATGGCTGATGCCATCCAGAGAGGCTTCAACAGGCTGGAGAAATGGGCTGACAGGAACCTCATGAAGTTCAACAAGGAGAAGTGCAAAGTCCAGTACCTGGGGAGGAACGACTCCAGGCACCAGTACATGCTGCGGGCCACCCAGCTGGAAAGCAGCTCTGCAGAAAAGGACCTGGACACCAAGTTCACCAACATGAGCCAGCAATGTGCCCTTGTCACAAAGAAGGCTAACGGTATCCTGGGCTGCATTAGGCAGAGTGTCACCAGCAGGTTGATGGGGGTGATCCTTCCCCTCTATGCAGAACTGGTTAGACCACACCTGGAGTGCTGAGTCTGGCAAAGGGCCACAAAGATGAAGGGACTGGAGCACGTCTCCTGTAATGAGAGGCTGAGAGAGCTGGGACTGTTCAGCCTGAAGAAAAGAAGGCTCAGAAGGGATCTCATCAATGTGTAAAAAAAATACCCACAGGGACGGTGCAAAGAGGACAGAGCCAAGTTCTGCTCAGTGGTGCCCGGTGCCAGGACAAGAGGCAACGGTCACAAACTGGACACAGGAGGTTCCCCCTGAACACCAGGAAGCACTTCTTGACTGTGCGGGTGGCTGAGCACTGGCACAGGCTGCCCAGAGAGGCTGTGGAGTCTCCTCCTTGGAGATCTTCAAAAGCCACCTGGATGTGGTCCTGGGCACCCTGCTCTGGGTGGCCCTGCTTGAGCAGGGGCTTGGACCAGGTGACCTCCAGAGGTCCCTGCCAACCTCAGCCATGCTGTGATTCTGTGAAATCCTGTAGAAGATGAATAGTAGGAAAGAGAAAAGATAAACTCTTGGAAGAAATTGGATTGTGCACTGTAGTGCAGCAGTTTAGAATCATCAGCATTTATTACCCTTTTAAAGAGAGTCATCAAATATTTCTATACAGACTGTGGAAAAAATAATCCAAGGTAAGTGTCACTCAAACTAAATTAGTGATATGACAATGACAAAAGTTTTTGGAACAACCGTTAAGAGATTATTCATGTCTTGTCAAAAAAAAAAAAGTATTTTATGAGAAGTGGAGTGCTGTGTGTGAAATCAGCAGTGCAATAGGTTCCAGCTTCAACCTTTCAGTAGGACCATATTTCATTCTCTGTGTGAATTAATCACTAATGGGAAAATGTTCCTAACGTAAGGGTAGGGTGCAAGTGGAAGAGCACAAGATAGTATTCTGTGGGTCATCAAATGAGATCAGATTGCACGAGCACATCAGGAGTTGGCGGAGTCTGTAGTGAAAGGGGAAGAAGGTGAAGCACGTAAAACTGTGCCTTCCGTCGTCCCCATTGCCAGTGTGTACAGGTCGCTCGTGCGCAGGAGCTACTGGCTCTGCCTGCTCAATTTGTAGCCACGGGGGAGAACACAGCTCATACCTGATGTGTAGAAAAGCTACGGTAATAGAGTAAGGGTTTTGGTGATGGTGTCATAAAGTGAGATTAACATATATTTTTGGTATAAACTGAAAAACAGTAATATTTTGAAAATATTTGAAATTCCATAGATCTCAGGAGGCTACCATAAGCAGACTCATCGGTCTACATCTTCTCTTACGAACATAAGATTATGGGGATGCTTGAAGGATCGGGACCGCTCCCGATGGATACAGTGGCATAGATCCAAGCGGTGCAGAGTGAGCACCTCCCAGCTCGGCAGTAACTGCAGGGATTCAGTCATCCTCCATCTTTTCACGCTGCGCTATGTCTTGCATAAACAAGAAGAACGTGCTTTTCGCCGTTCATCCCTCCCAGCCTTTCAGCTAAATCCGTTACCACGGATTTGGACGGTCCTGAGGCTGACGGCGACCTTTTGCGGTCCCTGCACGCGTTGTGCCGCAGAAAGCAGGGACTGAAGCGCTGCGCTTCCCCTCGGCCCGTCCGTCAGTCAGCAATTCTTAACGAGAACCGCTTCTTTGGTTCGGGAAGCCCCAGGGTGAAACGCCGGCCCCGAGGCGAGCTCCGTCCGCCGGAGCCGGCTGTCGCCGCTGCAGGGGCAGGGAGGCACGAGGCCCCCGCCGCCTCAGCCGCGGCTGGCGGCCGTGATAGGGCTCCGCGGAGCGCGGTGACTCACAGCCGCGCGGGCCGCCGGGCAGGGTTTTCCGCGTCGCCGTTACTGGCCGTTCATACCCGGTTATTAGCGCGCCGGCCCCGAGGGGCTGTTCCACGCGAGAGGCTCCTGCTGCCGACGCTCCCCGCTTCCCCGGGCCGGGCCGGGGCGCCCCAGGGCACGGCGGGGAGCGGAGCGGGGCGGGGCGGGGGCGGCAGCCGCAGCCCTCCTCAGGCC